>QFEX01002711.1:665-11552 GCA_003316505.1 Suillus alpinus
GTCCGAATGCTTGAGAATATCGTCCAACATCAACCTCCTTCTCAATCTGGGCGTGCAGGAACTCCCTTTCAGCTTCGGTCTTGGGAGGACGGTCTGAATTGTCGAAAATGAGAGGCCATTCTTCGGCATGAGTATCAGCAAAGGGCCAAAACCCTTCACGTAGTCCATCACAAACTGAACGAACGAAGGTAGGATTTGGATGATCAGCTAGTAACGACTCAAAAACATCGACTTTGATAGGCGTAGAGATTTCAAACAAGGAAGGATGGGACCGGATAGTTTTCATCGCGCCAAGGTTTAAAAATTTGCGAGCAGGTGGTCGAGGCATTGGAGTTGCAGTCTCCGTCCATAGCGCGGTTCTACTGTAAGCGGACACTCCTTGCCCCCAAACTCCCTTTCGTCGAAAACGTTGACCATGCGCGATACTCTCATTTAGAGGTTCCTTTGTTGGGGCACTCCGACTTTCGGTGAGCTCCCCTACAACCTCTTCGGTCACAGCAGTGAGCGAATCTGCACTCGCTATCCGATCTCGAGCAGGTTCCTCTATTCCATTTATGACAGGGATCATCCCTTCCGCTATTTCCATCTCTCTGATTCGTTCTCCCCCCGGAACCAGATGAGGATGAGGCGGAATTGGAACCAACGCCAAAAGAGGTGAGGAAAGTGGTTCGGAGATGTTCGAATTCGGAATGATCAGTGAGGCGTAAGTTTCTTTGCATGGCCACTTGATTTCTGACGGATCGATCAAATTCGATGACCCGAGAATGCAGTCGGATTTCCATGGCGTGAAAGAGTCGACTGAGATAGGTGTGATATTTGACATACTCGTTTCGGCGTTGGGGGAAAACAAAGGTAATGGCCTCTGTGTACATGGAGAAGGCGACATTAAAGTCAGAGGAGGTTTTGATTCCTCCAGAAGACTTGGAGACCCGGAGGGCAAGTTCAATCTCGTCATCAATGACGTGGGTTTTCTTTGGGTCGAGTTCAGTGGTGTGCGCAGAGTCGAGGACTTTGCCAAGGTCGACGTATTTCCATCGCACGACATTAAGCCATTCACTGGGTGGAAATGGAGGACACCCTGGTGTGGACAAGATGTTTGTAACAACGCTCTTTGGGTCTGCGGCGAAGTTTTCAAGTTGTTGGTAGGTCTCTCTGATATCCGAAGGTAGAGTGGCAAGGGCTTCTGAACGTCTTTGCGACCAAGGGAATTTACTGACATCAACGACTTTGGCTCGCTTGGAAGTGGGTTGTTCTTCCCCTTCGGACACAGAGTCATCCCTTGACCGTTTACTTCCAGCTTCGCTTTCTTCAATTTCGGTTGACCCCCTATTCTCTCGCTCAGCTTCCTCTTCTTGAAACCTTCCTTGGGATTGTTGTCCCCGTTGTGAAGCGACTCGTTTTGACGAATCAATTTCGTCGAGTATTCCGATGAAGACATCAAGGGCATCGTTAACGTTTTTTCCACCCCTGACAGCCGGTGAATCAACGAGGACTTCTCGGATGCTGAGCACGGTGCTCGCTTTCCCATTCTGTCCAAGTCGATATTGATTGATGAGTTCATTGCACCGTTCGAGGCAGGAGAGGTCAGTTGTTCGTTCAGAGTTTGACTGGGAAGGTTCAAACGATGTAGCAGTTTGGGAGGTTTCTCCATTATCAGACATGAAGAATATATTCTGATGATAACGAAGTTATGACGTGCTCAAAAAACTAGCTAGCGAGGCGACGGGAAAGGTTAGAGAGAGGGCTCAGGTAAGTATATTGGACGAGCTCACCAAGCGAGGCGACGGGAAAGGTTAGAAAGAGGGCAAACTCAAACTAACGCGGCGTCGCCCGCTAAGTGAGCATAGCTCCACCATAGGAGGACGGAGCCTGAAAAAAGGATTGGTCTAATCCTCAAGGACAACGTGAAAGGCGCACTGACCATGGCAAACATGATCAACGCCGAACACGCCCACTAAGAGTGGAAGGTATTTGAGTCAGACTCAAACAAGATACGTCGCTCGCAACGACGCTAGTTATCACGCGACCCATTAGCTTAGTGTAAATAAAAATTAAACCTCAAATTACTTTACAAATTACGACAAACTCCCATTGCATTCGTTGGCAATCCTCGCGCGTTTGTACGCTACACCCGTCTTATGGACGATTGAATGCCATTCACCAGAACGCACCCACACATCGGATCTCGCAAATAAATCCATGTCTCAGAGACACGCTGCAGGCACAGACAATCACCATGATACAAGAAGATCCTACGGGGTGAACCTGCACTTGCTGGACGGCTTTGAATGACGTCCATGGTTGATTTCACGCGCTTGGGTAACCAGGTTGCTGCTGACGTGCAGTCCTGAAGAATGAGAATGGAAGTGTGACTCGTAGCGATGAGGAACGAGTGGCTCACCTCCCGATGACCGTGGAATGCAGGACCCGAAGAACATCCATGCAGAGAGACCAATATACATATGCGAATGAGCACACAGTGTGATCTCCATACTACCATCCTGAATATTAATCAGTTGTAAGGTGATTACTGGGGAAGTCACCAGCGAGGAGAGACAAAGTTCGAGTGGAATATTGAGAGTGGATGCAAGGAAGGCATAGAAAGAAGATAATAGCAGACAATCGTGATCGTCGGCGTTGAAGCTGGTGACCTGGAACAAGCGAGCCGAGTTAGAAAGACTGACATTGATATATCAATTCTGTAAGGCTGCTTATGAGTTCTATAGGGAATTGGTCGAGACGTTTAGCGTTTCGAGTACGATGAATAGCTTTTAGATAGTTTTGAATAACGACGAGTGCTGCGAGTCTTTCTGAGATGGCTTCTTGGAGCGGGGAATCAACGAGTGAATTCTGCTGGTCCGTGTAGGTATACATGGGCAGTATTTATACGTCGGCGAAAAGTTCTACTATACCAGAATCGGTGTGAGGAGCATGCGGTATACTGAAAATACTCGGTGAAGGACGGGGATGGTGAAATACGAGCACAAGGTGAAGTAGCGGAAGAGAACAAAAGAGAATGTATCCACGTAACTCGGATGCGAAGAGTTATGCTCTTCGCATCAGTGAGTCACGTGGTTGACGTTGAGCGCATGGTAGTTTCAACGTCGTCGTTTTTGAAGCGCGGTCGGTGAGTAAAGGATATGCTATCCTTACAATTCCATCAACTTACATCCGGTACTTCGGCTAAATCACCCCTCGCTGATGGACGTGCCGATCGATTTAGGACGGTGATCAGTGCCAACCGAACGATACCAAGGATTCAAGTTTGAGGGCAGCGAGAGAACCCGACATGAAATGACCGCGCATCATGACTGGTTACCTCACTGCACTCAAAGGACTTGTCCTCTACGTTAACCGCAAGTCGGACAGTCGACTCTGTCGTGTGTGCGGTGATTAGCTGACTGGACGATTGACGAACCTGTAGCTTCAAGTTTGAGGGCAACAAGAGAACTTGAAATGAAATGAAATCGCATCATATCTGGCTCTCTCACTGCACTCAAAGGACCGGTCCTCTCTGTTCACCGCAAGTCGGATCGTCGACTCTGTCGTGTGTGCGGTCATTAACTAACCGAACGATGACGAACCTTTAAGCTTCCACTGTGAGGACAACGAGCGAACCCAGCATGTGGCATCGAGCACATTTTGAGATATCTCGCTGCACCCAGGACTTGTCTTCCCTTTTCAACGCAAGTCGGAAAGTTTCTCCCTCGTGTAGGCGCTTATTTGTCCTCTTTACGACGCTGGTGATCACCCTGCAGAGCCGAAACGTGTGGATCAATATCAGACGTGACAGAAGATAAGTGCTATGAGGCGCACGAGAAAACCAATCAAGGTCTGAAACCAAGTCGAGGTATCAAAAGCATATTCAGATTGGTGAGCAATGTTTACTCACTGCGTCTTGAGTTCCACTCAGCCTACCCGGTGGGGACTTCCTCAGATAAGGTCCATAAGGAGTCGGTGGTCGAATTGATCAAATCTGAAGTCGAGTCAGGAACCCTAACATTAGCATTGGAAGTCAACACATCCAACAAGGCACGTACTAAAGCTAGAGCTGCGCAGACACGGAATCCGTGGAGCGTTCCGAATGGTGTCACGTCCCACTGCGCTGCTATCAGGAGGAGAAACATCAGCGGGCTTAAACCATGGTAAAATTCGACGAGCGTACGCGCAGCATGATCATCACATACGAGTGAGCCCACAAAGAGAGCTCCATGCTCTCACCATGTCTGGAAATCGTTCGGGAGAGGGGTCACGACCACCAACGAGGAAATATGAGCTTTCTGTGAACGTTGAGATGTGGGCATATGACCTGCTGCTCTGAGAAGAGGCAGCATACTTATACTTATAGAAATCGATAAAGCGGGTTCTGTGAGTGATGGGCGCTGATAGAGCGGGTTCTACGATTGATGAGATGAACGCTGATAGAGCGGGTTCTACGAGTGATGCCATCTGAACGCTGATAAAACTGCCACTAACCGATCATGATGGCACTTTGAAAGAGCTGCTGCGATGTGATGCATAAACGGAAGTATCAATTGACTGCATGGATATTATTCACACACATGGGAAATACCCACTGCGTCCATTCCCATTTTCATCTGGTGGGAAAGTATGAATCTGATACCGCCCAGTGCTGGAAGACGAAGTCGCAAGTCACTCTGCCACAATCTAGGTCCTGGAAAGACAGCATTATGGGAGATTGTGGGCATGCGCCACGCTGTTCTGAGAAGACATCCTAAATGAAATGAGGAAGGTCTAGCGGGCCGCGAGTGATGAACGCTGAACATCCGACTGAATGGTGATTAGCTGGTGCGATGCATAAACAGAAGCCTACTCAGCAGCATGCTTAAGCTTTATGAATCTGCATGAACATCCCGTGCCATTGGGGGCAACAATGAACTGCCATGATGCAACTCCCTTCCCTGAGTATCTCGATCAGAACTCTACAAGATGTCCACGTCTGATGCGGGTGAGAGATCTTCTTATGTAGCATGGCATCGCCGTGCACATGAGAAAATGATGCAGAGTGGAGGGTTAGACTAAAAATCAAATTCATACCATGGCATTTGGAAAGCACCGCATGTACATAGTGAGATGGGGTTCACACGAGCAGCCGCAGGAGCCCGTTATAGTAGCGGGAACATCGAGTACAGCTGCGGCTGTGTTGGGTGCCTCAGGAACATCGTTCGTTTGGTTTTAAATCACCATTTTACGAGCCGGGAGGTTATAGACTTGCTTGGGTAGGAATTCTGATGTTAATGGAAGTCGACGCACCTACTACATAAAGCTGCGTGGGCGGGACTCAGGCTGTTCTGAATGGCATCCACGGACCCTATGGATGTCGCGCGAACGGGTGGCAATGACTCTGAGGAATGAAATTATGGATCGTAAGGACCAAGCGAACCGAGTTAGATCTGACGAAGACTGACATTAATATATCAATTCCATCAACTTGCGCCCGGTACTTCAGTTATGTAAATCACCACTCGCTGATGGACGTGCCGAACAATTTAGACGGCGATCAGCGCCAACGGCTTGAGGGCAACGAGAGAACCCGAAATGAAATGACAGGACATCATGTCTGGTTCGCTCGCCGCACTCAAAGGACCGGTCCTCTCTGTACACCGCAGGTCGGACAGTCGGTGATTAGCTAACCGAACAATGACGAACCTTTAAGCTCCCACTTTGAAGACAGCGAGGGAACACAGCATGATAAAACTGCCACTGACCGATCATGATGGCACTTTGAAAGAGTTGGTGCGATGTGACGCAGGAACGGAAGCATCAATTGACTGCATGTGTATTATTTACACATATGGGAAGTACTCACTTTCCTCGGGGTCCATTCCCATTCCCATCTAGTGGACAAGTATGAATCTGATGCTGCCCAGTGCTGGAAGACCGTTTAGCAAGTATCTCTGCCACAATCTAGGACCAACATGGAAGATCAGTACAATTCAACGGCTGCTCTAATTCTCTCTGCCTGAAGGAGGGCATAACATCGTTTCTGGTTTGCAATTTGCCACAGCGACTTGAGATCCCATTCAAACAGCTGTAAAGTACACGCAGTTGAGCACGAAAAGCCACGTTCGGTTACTTCATATTAACGTACCACCACAAGGTCCTCGTATAATGAATGAATGTCCCATGTCGATGAAAAAGCGCTAGAGTCGACAGTGAGAGCGAAGTGGTCCACAGCTTCGTCGTAACGCACACCATGCAAAACATCAATGCTGAGCTGAACACATAGATACACCTCATGTGCGAAGTGCAGATAAATCAGCGGCATTGCACGAAGCCTGGGCTCCACTCCACTAAGACACTCACTTCCACGACATGACACGCAAGAGTGTCATTATTCGGACAAGCTGCAGCTAGCTGTTGGACGAGAAACATTGCCTCTACATGTTGATCTGCATCGAACAATGTGATGGCCTGAAATCCGGAATGAAATAGGGAGTATGCGAGACAAATTGAACGTGCCTTACCCAAGAGAAGGAAATGAACGACTTTTGAATCTTTCGTGAACATGGATGCGACGTCAGATGCTGTCCTCACATCCCGGATGTGCCCTTTTCCACATAGGGCAATGTCCTTAGAGATAAAGCCTGTCGAGGATGGCTGAATGGTGATGAACTACATAGCGATGAGGGTTAGCCTTCCGTAAGGAAGTGATGATGGGTCAGTCTATCTCACCTTGATTGCATCATCAAGCCCATGGTCTCAGTCAAAACGACTGTGCGATTGGCATACAAGGCGAAATTGTTGACATCGGCGTCGATCCCTTGTGTGAACAACTCTTCAGTGGTAGTCAAGTCCCCCGCGATGCATGCATTGCGGGCGGTTACATTGATTTCGGGGGTCTGCGGCATGCAACATGCGCAAGTTGCAATATCAGATCAAGGATGGAAATATGCCTTTGAATCAGAGACTTGGGCCTTGCCATCAAAAGCCGCGAGATGAGATGGCGAAGGGGCGGGAAATAAACAAAAAAAAGTACCTCTGATGCTGGTTTCTTGGGAGCTTACTCTGCCCAATTGTCCTCGGGCGTCCACGCAAGTGCAAAGTTCCATAGTGTGTGACCCTTGAAGGATGCGATGCGTTTCTTGGTGCCTGTATTATGAAGTTCGATGTTGTTTAGTGTGTCACAATCGCAAGAAGTTCGCCAGATGGCGAATGCTGAACACAATGTTGTCCTGTCGTCCGAGCCCGTAACCACACATCGGCTATCGGGGAAAACTGCTACAGCACGTGTGGTGTCAGTATGATCTTCAAATTCTCGATCTTGTGTGGTCCTTGGAATTAGCTGCGATATCTTGGTGGAGGTTGATGGTTTTGAACACGGTCGAAGTGGACTTAGGGTCCTGCAGAGACTGCGTTTCACTGCATTAAGACGCCACGTGGGAACATGCCACCAATTGCAATGTTAGTCACTAGTACTTCCGATGCATGATGTTCAACCGAATGTGTTCAATGATGGCTACTAGCAGGATGGAAATGCGCTGCTTCTTTTGGTGGAGCCTTGTGTGCCGATTATCGAACGCGAGGTCAAGGGAGACTTGCTGGAAGGGATCGCAGTGGTTGTCCAGCCTGAGAGATACATGCGATCGATGACCAACTACAATTTGACAACTACGAGCCTGGACTCCAGCCACTGCTGTGCCACAACCCCTGGCATCTATGATGGTGAGCTCTGGAGCACCTTCTTGGTTATGCACCGACTGACCTTCACATCATTAAGTTCGCAACGGACTTATCACTGGTTTCTCGGCATCATATCTGATGATCAGGGTGCAAACCCACGCTTATCTCTTGGATATACTTGGTCTGATGGTCGGTAATTGCAGGTGGTTACCTCCAGCGCCTTTTTCTAGTCCTTCTTTTCGTAGATCATTGGATGACCATCACTATCTGTGTGTGGCCTGTCAAGGGACCGCCAACCTTCTTCCAGGACCCAAAGCTTTCCCGCGTGCTCTGGCAACTCTGCCTTCTCGAATCGTTAGTCGGAGTTCTGGTGTGTCGGTGTAGTCCCAGGCGTCGTTGTGGTAGCTGGCTCATGCGAGATATCGACGACATTCCGTACCCAGTATACCGGGCACGGGCTGCAAGGGAAACACCAAAGGCCAAAATCTAGGGCAGGAGGCAGCGGCTCTCTCGAGAACCGACCACAACATGATAACCGACGAGCCTGAACTTTAGCCACTGCGCCAGGACCCCTGGCACTCCCACGAAGCCAGACTACGAACAGCGTGAGTCAACGGATGAAGAACTCGACCTCGTTGCTCTGATCGGAATCAACTGGATGATGCAGACTTAATGCGGTACATTTTGCATCAAGTTTCATTGGATCAAGTGTTTAACGGTGCATGTGACTCTTCTTTTCCCAATGTCGTTATCTTGATCGAGTGATGGGGTTGTATCTTCAATCACAGAATCACAACTATGATGTCTCTGACTGTGGAAACTGATGCTTGTCGCCACCGCACCAACTCCATGACGCAAATCAAAGATTCTGCGCTCACCATGATCAGTAGTATGTGTGAGACAGATGAAGTAGTGCATTGCATTGTCACCGTGGTGATGGACTGATGTACGTGTTACAAAAACGAGAATGGCATTGGAAACAAGCTGTGACGAAACTACGAACAGTTCTAGAATTTGTCATAAGCTGTGAACGCCAATATAAGGCGTGTAAATCGTACCAGGAAGCGGCGAACTCAACTCTGACTTGACCGAAACGCCCATTGTTCCCTACTATCCGCCCGTCGCTGTTGTCCTCGGTAAGTATTGGATTTGGAATTTGATGGGTGAAAGCTGAGACGGCGCTGGACTCTGTAGTTGAAATTCTGGAGTATGTCTTCGCCCACCACTGAGACGAAGGAAACAACAACGCCTGGCCAGAAATTTGAAGGACACACCAAGTGGGTCTCGGGCGTCACACACCTGCTTGACGGACAGCGGATCATTACTAGTTCAGATGATGGCTCGCTGCGGGTATGGAACCTGGAGAGCGGGAAACAGATAGGAGAAGACTGGCGGGACGGAGACAGTGGAGTGATCAGTATAGCGTTGTCCCCGGATGGGAAGAAAGTGGTTAGCGGGAGTAGTGACTTTGGAGTGAGGTTGTGGGACATCAACACAGGCAAGGTGATCGCAAAATGGACGGGGCACACACAGGCAGTGAGATGTGTTTGTTGGAGTCGAGATGGTCAGCGAGTAGCGAGCGGATCTTCTGATGGGACTGCAAGGCAGTGGGATGTGGAGAGCGGAGAGACAATCCTGGCACTGGAGCCAATCAAGACAGGGCATCTCCGAGTGTTCGCAGTCGTCTATTCGCCAGACACGACCATGATTGCGACTGCTGGACGTGATACTAGTACGCCCTGGACTGAGTCCTCAATTAAAATCTGGGATGCGAAGACAGGCGAGCTTGTCGCAACTCTCAAAGGACACACAGGTTGGGTGTGGTGCCTGGCTTGGACCGCGGATGGAAAAACGCTCATCTCCGCATCTTTCGATTGCTCGATTCGGACATGGAATACAAAAGCATGGAAGCAGACCGCAGTTCTGAATCCGCACACTGCTGTCTATGGCATCGCAATATCTCCAAATGACCACATCCTCGCAAGCGCATCCATCGACTCGACAGCGCGATTGTGGAACCTTGACAACGGCCAGCCCATCAGTTCGCCACTCCAGCATGCAAATGAGGTTACCTGCATATCGTTTTCTGCGGATGGAAAGCTACTAGCCACTGGCTGCGATGACACCAACGCATACACGTGGGATATTGCTATCGTTGTTAAAGAGGCTGGCCTCGACGAACTTCTATTGGATCCAAAGGTGAGTCGACAGGCATGTCTCATTTCATTACATTCTCACAACTGAATGCGCTCTGCCAGGCCAACAAGTCGGCACTCCATAACGTGACACCTTCATAAATAGATTTCATTGCGTTTAAACATACTATCATTGGGCCAGAGTTGCAAAATACCTCATCCAGACCCACAACGTACAGTTTCACACTTGAAGCCGGTAACACGAATGAAATCTCTTTCGGCTTGAACGAGATAGACAGCTCGTTAAATAAAATCTTTCCCGAATAACACAATCTACTAATATACACCAATTATATACAATCTCATAATCTAAGTCTAGGACACAGCTAGTCTAAAATAAGGGTTGGCGTTGTAGGAGGTTGAAAATGAAAGAAAGGGGTTACAACGGATCGGACGGGAATTGTTCAGTGACTCCAAGTCAGAATCCATTTTCTCAGTGCTGCAGTCCCACAATGCGCTTTGGTGGGTTCGGATTCAGATACCGTTTTATACCCTCCAAAACATATCTTCGCATCCCACATCCAAAAAACAGTTTCATTTCTCATCCCACCCGAAGCGCAAGATCGCCATCAAGTTCTGTTACTCGGGTTGGGAGTATAATAGGCTGGCATATCAAAACGGTCTGACGCCTCTTCCAACGGTTGAAGATGTGTTGTTCAAAGCCTTTGTGAAGGCAAGGCTCGTCGATGAAACTGGCGGCTTGGATGAGAGAAATGTGAAAGGATAGACCGAGGAGTGAGTGTTACTGGTCAAGTAGTTTCGTTATGAATTCGAAGTGCTCTCCTACCGAAACTCCTTCCTGTAGTCCATCATCCGAGGAGTACTTATCTATGAAGGACACTACACAACACCTCACTCCAGCCTTCCACCAAACTCGAGCTCCGCTACGTATCCATCTTGAACCGCGTCCTCCCCCCAACAATCCGGCACTCCCAGAGGACCTGCGCCAGACCACCCTGCTACAGTGTACATAAGTACAAATCGTCAAGGCACAAACGACGACCACTCGGAGTTTCTAGTTTCCAAAAAAACATACACCTACAATATT
>QFEX01002931.1:0-10640 GCA_003316505.1 Suillus alpinus
GGAAACGGGGATACGACGACGTGAATAAAGAGAATCGAGTGAATGGAAAAGACAGACTCGGAGGTCTATTCATAAAGCTGGCCGTCGCAAACTGACTTGCCCGAAATCCAAGAACTGTTGGCGACCTGTCCGAGCGAGCAAATAGTTAGAATAGCGTCGACAAACGAGAAAAATCACGCACCAATAGAGCGGCCTCCGTTTCGTATTTCTGGTGTGAATAAGTCCATCAGTAAATCAGTGCAAGGGAATCGGCATCTTACCTCGCGCTGATCCAACGTGAGATTCCCGTAGTAGAGACAAAACTCTTCCGTTGTGCCGCTCGTCTTCGTGATCTTGAGCCAGCGAAGCGCACACAAGTTTCTGTTTAGAATTCATGAGTACAAGTAGCGTGTCTGATAACGAATCACTTACCGTCCGTTCTTCGTAGCACTCGGACGCATCTTTACTGATTTGCCTCCAGATTTCGGCTTGCTGGCCGCGGCTTTGAGAGCGCTGGTGCTGCCCATATCAGCGCTGGAAGCTGTTGAAGAGTCCTGTGGGTCCGGTTCGAGAGGGGCAGGTAAGTTCACTTTAGCCGCAGCTAAAGCGAGTGTCGAACTAACAGATGCCATTAGGACCAGATCAGCGCAAAAACAAGTGCGACTTACAGAGGATTATTGACAGTAATTTTCATGGGTCTTGGAGCAGCAAGACTGGTCTCAGGGGGGATGTTTTCCTTGTCGTCGTTGACGCTGCAAGGCTTTGCGGAAGACATTGGAGGTGGCAATAACTCAGGACTTGGAGAAGCTCCGACAGCAGGCAGCTGCAAATTCAGAGATTCTGTAGGTGCGGGAGTCTGTGGTGACGGAGATAAGGGTGGATAAGTGGTACTCGTTGTGACTGGAAGTGGCGGGAGGGTGATGAAATTGAGGGGCGGGGAACTTGAAAGCGGCGGGCTTCCAATATCAACTGCAGAATATTGTTAATAGTGATACAAAATTGAGACGAAAAAATACCTTTGATTTTCTTCTCAGCGACTTCGGGCTTGACTAGACTCGATGATAGCCTGCGTTTCTTGCCCTTGTGTGAGTCGCTATTCTCCTCGTCACTCTCATCACTCCCCTTCTTCGACTTCCAGTTGCCCTCGTCATCAAGATGAGTTCGGCGCCACGCAGGGTATGATGTACCAGCAAGATGGTCAAGTTTCCACCCATCATTCGCTAACTTGAAAAATGGGTGAGCGTTTTCGACGATAGTATGAAAAATGTGTCGTCCAGTCGTGCACAGCTTGCCCCATGACTTCGGAGCAAGGCCACGATTCGTTAGCTCACAAAACCCACTGCGGACAACTTTACGTGCGCCTTTCACCGTTGATTCCGAAACGGGCTTGCCGTTTTCATCCTCGAGATAGGCCACCTTTCCACGACTGACAAGTTCAGCCTCGGCAGCCTTATCTAACCACTCCAGGAAGTCGTCTTGAATCCAGAATCGAACACGAGGGTGTGTTTTGGAGTTAGGGCGTGTTTTGGTGTCGGTAGTAGTTGCCAGGAGAGGGATCAACGAGGCAGGTTCGAGTTTGAGTGGATCCGTGTGCGGAAGGGAGACAGCATTCGCGAGTTGTTGGAACATTGCCCTTTCGTGCAGTGTGAGCAATGTAACTACAATAAACATGCTAGACTCACTTGACGGTATCACATTCTGTAGTGACCTTGAGTATTTGCTGCTCGAGGGCCTTGCAATGTTCCTGCAATGCCAATATTTGCTGATTTTCAAGCATATATGCGCCCTAAACAGTTTTCATTAGATAAGACGCTATAAGAATCAGCTTACCTGTGTGTATGGTATATTCGACTGTGGGAGTCGTTGCTGTGGGGCAGAATCCATAAACGGATCCTCCGGTAATGGTGATGCGCCAGATAGGGGGGAAGGTCCCGAAGAATACTCTCCTCCCCAACGTGGATTTTGCAGCAGATTCCGACCACCTGGAAGTAAATGACCTGCGCTCCCACTAGAATAGGGACTGCTTTCAAACATACTGTCGTGGTCAATATGTAGTTAGAGAGAAAGGACTTGTGCGTGCAAAATGTCAGTGATATGAAATTAGAACTCCGCTGGAATTTTCCGAGGCGTACCGACATAGTTCCAATCCTTCTAGGGTACAGGAACTTGGCGTGTACCTAAGTCTTTCATTATGAACTCTATTATTATTAACAAAACTGATACCATCAGCGTCTGTGGGGACACGGTCTTCCTTGAAATTGATAACGTCCTTCCAACATGGAGCCACTATTGCTTCAAACTCGCTGTTGACACTCCTGGAACCAAGGTAAGTCGAGTTACCTTTGGATGTATCTTACATGTAGCTTTGACATTCAACAGACAATTGTTTTCCGTGTCCGCCAACCACAAGAACCAGACCCCAAGCCAAGCAGTGCAAGGTAAGTATTCTATCTATATCAATTGAAGATTCATATGCGAACTCATAAAATGTCACAGCGAGATCACTACGGAGACCGAGTTGAAGCAAGAGGCCAACACCATCAAGTTCGAGGAGGAGGTTACCATGGTAGCTGACGTGGAGGACATGTCCGACGTGAAAGTCAAGAACGAGGACACGGAATCAGTAGATGGAGTCCTTACCAGGTGTGTTCTTGACTGTCTTGAGTCCGTATTTATTTGCTTACAAGTTTGAGGTCATACTACCATAGATGCCCAGTCTCCCCCTGCGTGCACTTGGGTCAGCGCACCGGAAATCCTGACCCAGCAACACGGGACATCCTACGTGCACAAAAGCGCCCTTGGCGTCACATTGTGAGACCGTTTGAAGCATCTGAGATTCCACGCAGGGTTGCGGATCTCGAGGCTGCGAGAGCGAAGCGAAGGAAGTTTGAAGAAGAAGAATTGTGACCGTGTCAGGCCGTTTTTTTGGGCATGTCTTGAGAGTCTTCACCGTTTTTTTTGATGCACGTCTTTAGATCCACGAGCGTTTACCCCGAGTTAATTTTGCACGAACAATTGTATTATACCTGCTGTTGTACGACAAGCTTCATCAAATATTAACCGTGTACTATTCAACATCTGCTTCAACCTCAAGATCATTGTCTTCTTCCTCCAAAGGTATCGTAAGTTTCGATATATCTAAACCTGGCTTTTCCAGCATAAAAAAACGATCCTCCGTAGTACCATCTGGCAGTGTTGGTGTATGTGGCACCAACGCTATGACACTCAAGATACTTTTGACATCGACAGCCACGATCTCGTCAAGTTGCGCGCAGGAAACAACTGTCTGGAAGGAGCGCTCGAGAAGTGCATGATCGGGAGGGGAATATAATCGAACTATGGCGACATCAATAAAATGCCAGTCATTCTGATCTTCGTCTTCTACAGCAAGTCGCGTGAAGTATAACACTTCTGCAAATCGAATTTGGCCACCGAGTTCAAGCTATATTTATAATGAGCATGAATCGACGAAAAATTGTGGTAGTGTATACCTTAACATTCCGAGACATGCGAGTTTGCTCAATTGGTCTCAGAGTTTCCCTCCATGCCGAACGAGCTATTTGGCCATTGGGTAGACGTAAACGTGCCCATCGCTTGATACGAGGCAGGGGGTGATCTCCAAGGAATGTAGCGATAGCATGTGCATGCGCTCCAGCAGCATTCTGTGATTTTTTATCGCGTTTCCGCAACAATGCAAACCCTTCTCCGAGGTCAATGGCACCTTCAGGAAGACCGACTGGCGGCTCATCGAGTTCTGGTATCATGGAGAGGAGAGAATTCACTTTACACCGACGTACTCCCTCTCGCGAGATATTCGCATAAGGCCTAGAAGGCTGGCGAAGTTCCTGGCCAAGATTCCCTATTGTCCTCTCCATTGTCCACTGGGCATAACAAATGGGTGGACCCTTTCGTATTGTCTCCGATACGATATGATTGATCTGGTGAACACAAGGTCGTATGAAATGGATTCGATCTTCCCGACGTTGATAGTAATACATCTCAAAGTCTCGTTCCCAGGTGCAGAAGAGTGCGTGAGCCGTTTGTAAGTCCTCAGAGGTAATTCGGTGTTGACACATCAGCCGGAAGGCGTGAACGAGTTGACAGTAGTTGACCCAATACTTATCGGGAAGTGTACCGTAGAGTAGCGCAGGTGCGAGACCGAATGTATACAATTGAAACTCCCACGTTTTATAACTCGTATTGAGTTTCTCCATGATGTTTCGAGGCTTCCGGTCAAAAGACCCTGGGAGATACGGTCCGGCCATCTCAACAGCCTTGCCATGAGCAGCCCACGTCTCGTCATCTTGAAGTATGGCCCAGTCCCACGTCTCCAGGTCATCAGTGACCCCGCAATCCAAAGTTCCGCGCCACAGAGCGAGAAGAAGGTCACTAATGTTGCCCGCGAGGTGCATAACGTCTGTAGTCATGCAAAATGGGACTCCCAGACAACGTGAGGGACTGAGTCCGAGAATGAGAGGGGGTTTAGTGAGACCGGTTTCGGTTTTCCTTATATCCAATTGTCGCTGATTCGGGGCAGCCACAAGCCGACGTAGATTGTCTGCATAGTCGTCAGAGCCACCCAATGGAATTTGGGTGACATCGATACTTGCATGATCACTACCGTGAGTGCATCGGTCCAGTGGCTTGAGAAGCACTGGATAATAACGCGTACCACGAGTCTTTCGTCTCCCAAGCACCCCACAATACATCCGACAACCATTTCTCCCGCTATGACCCACCATTCCATCCCAGTATACAAGTCCTGGACCATCGGCGGTGGTGAACAAAAGATGAATATCAGAAATGAATGTGATGTCGCGGGAGGCATCCCATATCGTAAGACCCTCATTTTGAATGGCAGCGAGATGATGCATACCGACGAAGAGAAATGAATCGACGTTCTTGGGTTTGTTTGGTCCCGGTATGAATCCACCCGGTCGTACGTGAATTTTGCGGTAACGTTTGTTGGGAGATAGATTTATGATTATCCAAATGTACACCCAACAATCAGATTGTTTACTTTCATACAATTGTGCTCCGTCAAGAGACACCATAAGGACAACGTCGTTAGGTTTGATATGTCCATCAAGCACCGCGCTAAGATAGTCTTGTCCCATTGCTATATCGTCGATGACAGGGATCGTTTGGGTTTCCCTCAATTGCGCGAGAATTTTCTGTGTCTGCTCGTGAAGGTAGCGCATGTCACGCGCACTGTCAGGGTGACGATACATTGCCTGCAGTTGGGGGCCTAACGGAATAGTTACGAATTTTTGGGCCGCAACCCTAGTGCGACCATTGCTTGCCTGTAATCTGGCCTGGTTCCAACGAGAGGTACCGCACATAGGGCATTGGTCGAGAGTAGAATAGGGCCCCGTAAACGCGATGCATGATTCAGAACACATGTCGTGCTCAATAGGGTCTACACCGGTATATGTGGATATGAGCTTTTCCACGTTGTGGAAGCTCTGTACATCATCAACTGCTGCTGCGCCAGCAAAGTTCCGCATGGTTGACCTGCGAATGCGGTTATAGGCATCTTGGGATGCGTGTTCTAGAGCCAAGTACATCGATATGCTGTGACGTATCCCCAGATTATTGATTTCCAAAGGAACACGCGGTGGATTCCGGAGCCTTTCTAGTGCCTCGTCATCCATCCTTGCTACTGGATCCTCCAAGGAGGCATTTTTGAGCGCAAGGATAAATGTGAATGTGTCCTTGATCTTCGGCAGTATGGCGATCTCAGCAAGAGCTTCAATATTAATGTTTGGTGGCTGCCTGCGCTCGAATTCGATCTCGTACTCAGGTTGTTGCGGTGGTGCACGTGGTTGTGGGGTAGGAGGACGTGGTTCTGGAGTGGGGAGACGTGGTTCTGGAGTATGAGGATGTGGTTCTGGAGTGGGGAGACGCGGAGGCATTGGGTCATCGTCGGCAATAGGGAAATCGTCAGCAGCAGCTGAAAAATCGTCCCTGTGGGCAGGGTTATGGGGCAAGTCGACATCGTTGTCAAGCTATTATTATATTGGTCAAATGTCAACTAATAACAAGAGCTGAAATTATATACATACACGCATATCAATATCAGACTCGAATCCAAAAGGTTCCTCGGGGTCTGGTGGCTCTGACTTTGATGTGCGCGTGCGTTTGCGACGACCAACACTCCGAGTGGACGTGTTGTCTTCCCGTGCTCGTCTGGCGAGGCCACATAGTACTGCTGCACGGCGAACACTCGGAGGTTCAGATGCACGAGCTATAGTACTGCCTGAAGCTACAGATACATCTAAACAGTGATCATTTAGCAAGAAATGTAATCAGCAAGCGCGCACTTACTGTCATGCAGGATTCTCCCAGCCCGAATCCGTTCCTTTTCTTCAGTAGTCTCTGCCTGCTGCAAGTGTCGGTACCATGTTGTGATAGATATAACGTGGGGTTTCCCGAAGTTGTTCTTGCACACACATGTGCATTGGCGAGTATCATCAAGCGGCTGCTGGGAGCTCGAGCTTGGAAGCATCCTGCTAATAACCACTATGTTAGCATCTAGTTTTTTAATGTTTCAAACACACTCACGTGCTATGTTGCACTTTGCAATACGTAGTTTGCACAGTTGCACTCAGTTTGTAGTTTGCGATGTGTAGTTTGTAGTTTGCGAAGCGCAGTTCGTCGTTTACAATGTGTAATTTGTCGTTTGCGAAGCGCAGTTCGTCGTTTACAATGTGTGATACGAAGGTAAAGTCGAATAGATAAGAAACTGACACACCCCGACATCGTACAAATAAGGTAAATCATATCACACCATCTACGGCCCTCTCCGGTAAGGTCCAGTTTTCACTGGGCATCACCTATGATCAAAAATATTCGTCAGCATCAGCCTAATCAGGGAATACCTGTTTTCTCGACTTTTGGTGATGTAGACTCCTGCTAGACTGCCTTTTCAACTTCGTGGATTCACTGTATGCCGCCAGTCAGAAGACACAACAGGGCGAATGCGAGGAGACATACTCGGTATGTTGATGCTGATTGTGGGATAACCGATTAGCACGACGACATTCGCTTTGTCTTCCAAACATACACAGCATGAATTGTCCTAACATAGCGCACCTAGGAGGGAGCACAACTTGGCGATTACTCTTATAATGCGAGCTACACACACTGACTCGGAGATACGGAAAAGTCATCAGGGACCAGCGTTGCCTTACAAGCTGCTGAAAATATCCCGCTGAGGAAGAGCAGGGTTCCTGCACACAAACACGGATTTAGTCCACAAGAGTACCAGCAGGCAAAAATGGAAGTGGGAAGGATTGCTGTATCTTAATAGGGGCCGCTACCGTGTTCAGGGTTTCAGATGCACAACTGATGGCGGATATAGCCCTGTAATTATGTACAAAGCCAGACTGTGACTCTCGTAGCTGAGAAATTTAAAACACAGGATACCCGTGGCGGCGTAGCTTTGTGGCATAAGCATTGATGGTATACCGTACGGTGAGATTGGTAGATGCGTGCGAGGAAAAATGGGACATATCTCCAGTGCGTCGCTATGGACGATCAGCATGCCTGGACAGATGGTCTGGCGGCTGTCTATAATGTTATTAGTTGATCAAAGACGCCAAAGTGCAACATCGCGGGCTGTGACTCCAGAGCATGACGAAATTGCAGACCTACGTGATGTGTTTGTGTTTGTTGAATTCAAAGGCTCTTGCCAAATATATGCACAAACACCTTCCTGACAGCGCTTCAATTAGTATACTTACGTTTGCACCAGCAGCCTCTGCATTAGCAATATCAATGAGCTCTTCCTCAAGCGCAAACTCCAATGAGACCATACGTAGGACAAAAATACTCTTTCTGGGCATGAGAAGGTGGATTTCTACGTTTTCTCCCTTTGCTGGGCCTCATCTATCACAGGAGCGGAAAGACCTCGATACTCCAAGTCCTCTTTGACGATCTCCCTGTCAAACAAACTTTTTACCTCGAGCCCACCATGCGCGTCGCAAAACATTTTATTGAGTGTGTACTCATCCCTGACTTCTGCTTGCGCCCAGCACACTGACCACCGTCTCTCAGTACCGTCATCCCATTGGAGATATGGGACTGTCCAGGAAACATCACCGTCGACACACTTGGTGCATCTCTCGTTGATTTTTCTACTATAGTCTTCGTCATAGACATTCGAGTACGTGCGCTGCATTTAGCCGCTGACCTCCATCTTCATCTAGATGCATAGGATCTTTACCAACATCCCGTCTCAAAGCTCGTAGAATTCATCGTCGCAGCATGCCAGGTCAACCCAGACATAAATTTTGAAGTATTCGTGCACAAAGCGGAGAGGCTTCAAGAGGACGACAAGATCGGTACGCCAGTCCCGCATGCATCCTTTGCTCGCGTAATTGAAACAGCACGCAGAAAACTTCCGCCAGATACACGAACGTGTTATGGACCGCCTCGTAGACGAATCCCCTGAATTTGAGCAATTCCCTCTCAATTTCCATCTCACCTCCATATATGACCATTCTCTCCGAGAGGCATTCTCTCGCGTGCTTCATAAATTGATCTACTCCCTACCGTATCTCGAAGAACTATTAAACGTATTTTGCTCTGTATGTGCCTTCACTGCCCCTTGTCTCCACGGGTCATTCTAATCGCTCGCAGAATACAGCATCCCCAAAGGCTTTCCTATTCGACACATCCAGTAAAATCCACGTCGCAACAGATTCCTCACCAGTAGACCAAGCCACGCACAATCTCTGCTGCGACTACTTATCCATGCTCAACTCTTTTGGACCCCTGTACAGGTACGAATGCGAAACACAACACCCTACCACCCTAATTCATCCCACTAGGTCCAACTCTAACGATCCACAGATGAGTCGACATTCCCCAACACCGACGCCAACGCCCCCACCCACAGCCACTACATCAACACCCACCTCCAGTACCACTCCCGCTGGAACGCCACCACTCGCCACCTCATCGACACCCCCCGCTCCACCCTCAAAACCCCACTTCTTCCCCTCTGCAGCTACGTCGCTCTCACCTTCACGCCCAGGGACGACGCTCACATACCACCTCGTCACGCCGCACCTCGCACTGCTGGCACTCCTTCCGACGACAGTGTATGAGATGCGCAGGGGTTTGGTGGAGTGGAATGTCGTATGGTTTAGGGAGGGCGTTAGGGAGATATGGGAGTCTGGGCTGCGCGGGAGCTCTTAGTTGGTGTTGGCCCGCATTCTACTATGAAAGTAACGTTTACTGCAGGTAGGCTTTGATCTGTAGATGATAGGATGAAGTTCATGGTTGACTAAGAAGGTTGATAGTCAGAAGTAGCGGTCGGGCACACCATCATACACAGACTCCAAGTTCGAAGACGACCTTCGCCGAGTGTGTCTCGATTCTCGATTTCAGGGCTAAAATTAGCGTCCGGACCGGTTGACCGTGCATTGGCACACCGTGGCATACGGAGCCAACGCTCGAGAACCGTGGACATAAATTGGATCAAAAAACAACAACAACCGTGGAACAAGCCTATGGCTACATGCATTGGATTATCCAACGCTACTCACCCCAAACAAGATTCACAACGTAGTCATATCCCCAAAGCACGCTCATTATCAACTTTCAAATGCAATTGACAAACTGATATCTCTTTCTAGACGACATGTCAGGAGTGCTTAATGTAGCAAAACAAGCGTATTCTAGTGTGAGAGGGCCAGCGACGCCGGTGCAGCCAACACAAACGGCATCATCGCGGACGATGCGATGGCACACGAGCGCAGTGTCGGCAGTGGCATTTTTCAAAGACGGCCGACGGGTCGTCACTGGCTCAAGGAACCTGCGAATTTGGGACATGCAGAACAGAGAATTGGTAGGAGAGCCATTCGAGGGACACAAGGGCAGGGTACAATCAGTCACTGTATCATCAGACAATAAGCGAATTGCGAGCGGTGGAAAGGATAAAACCATCATCATCTGGGACGTTGAGACCAGGCAGATGGTATTCGATCCGCTGGTGAAGCATATAGGCTCGGTGAATTCGGTGTGCTTCTCCCCCGACGGCAGGAGACTCGCTAGTGGGTCGTTGGACTCGATGATTGTTTTATGGGATGCGGAGACTGGTGCTGTCCTCACAACACTCCACGGTCACAGTAGTTGGGCGTTGAGTGTGGCATTCAGTCCAGATGGGCTCAAGTTAGCCTCCGGCGGGTCGTTGGACGGTACCATCCATGTTTGGCGGACCGATAACGCTGAACTTCTTCTCGAGATCAACGCTCATCAAGATTTGATTACAAGTGTTGTATGGTCGCCTGACGGCCAACAGCTTGTCTCCGCATCAAGCGACTACACAGTCAAGTTCTGCAACTCATCGAATGGAGACCAAATCGGTAAACCTTGCATCGGTCACACTGACTCGATCGACTCTCTCGCCATCTCTTCTGATGGCGCCTTCATTGCCACTTCTTCGGGCGACGAGACTGTACGGTTGTGGAGCACAAAGTCACACCAGCAAATAGGACAGGCACTCGAACACACAGTCCGTGTTTGGTTTGCCGCAATTTCTCCCAATGGAGATGTGCTCATCAGTGGAGATGACAAAGGGAAGGTTCAACTCTGGTCTATTGAGAACACACTTTCAGCAGCATTCGCGCTGGATTCCTCGTATGACTCCTTTT
>QFEX01003179.1:357-12061 GCA_003316505.1 Suillus alpinus
CGAGTTCACTCATATTTCAAAAGACGAAGCCACACAAGCAGGCGCACTCAACGCTTTGCGATGCAACACCTGGGTGCACCTCGCTTGTCACGGCAAGCAAGACCTTGAGCAACCTTACAACTCACGTTTCGCCATGAGAGACAAACCCCTGACACTGCTTGACATCATGGAGAACAATTCTCCGCAAGCTGAATTTGCATTCTTGTCAGCGTGTCATACCGCCGTCGGCGATGAGGAGACGCCCGACGAAGCCATACACCTCGCAGCTGGACTCCAGTTTTCCGGTTTCAAGAGCGTCATCGGCACGTTGTGGGGGGTCAGTGACATTCTCGCAAAACACGTTGTTGAAGCCTTCTACGAGAATATGTTCAAGGATTTGGAGGATGGTGGTGTCATGGACTGCACGAAGGCGGCCTGGGCACTCAACCGTGCTACACACGCTGTGATAACGAAAGAAGTGCCGCTCGAGCAGAGGATGGTTTTCATTCATATCGGTGTCTAGGTTCTACTGTATTGCTTTCATGTACGGGTTCACAAGTTCTTCGTATGAACCATCCTGTTATGTCTGTCATATACTCTGGTGCTATCTTGTTTTCGTGTTTGCTTTTGCTTTCAGTGTTTTTGTACTCTAAAGTCTTCAGCAAAGTCATTCGTTTTTCGACGACAACGTGTGTAATCGAATGTTCGTGACTCGGGTACGAGTCTTCCTACTATCATTCAGGCCCTCGCGCACTTCACCCTCAGCTAAGCGACCACTGCAACCACTGGCAATATCAGGATAGAAGCAGAGCTCAGCGCTCATCCACCGACTGACCTGCGCGTGGATGGAAACTGGTAGCCAGACTCGTCAATCCTGACAGGGTGCTTTTGTGTTACATGGTACCCCATCAATCCATCCTCACGCCTCCAACTGGACCCATGATCGAAGTTATGATTTTCCCTCTGCGACGGACGCCTTCACTGATTGGCACATCACTGTCAGGCCCCTTGGCGCATCTCGTGGTTGTTGCACAGGCAGAATCCGAAGAGGAAATGGATGCCCGTGTTCCGGATGGCGAACATATGTATGCGATTGTGAAAGACTCGGAGTGAGACATGCTGGACATGTGCTAGAGGACTTTGATGAGATGATGCTTGCAAATTTAGATTGTATGATTGCTGGATCTACATGGATTCTGCGTAGTCCTGCTACTTACGTTCGGAGCCAGTGCGCTATCTTGAAATGTTATTTGCTTTGTATGTTCGGAAGGCTTAGCAATTGGTGTTGTGCTAATTGGCCATCTGTCACACTCAGCCTGGACATACTGCGTATGTCTTCTCGCATTCACCGTGATTATTTCTTCTGACCAGTGGCATACAGTCGGTGTTCTGACGACCTCATTGACAGATACAGTGAGTCTTCTGCACCAATGCCTGCTATTCTCCCAATTAACCGCGACGTCCTGTAGGGGTGAGTGTCATTTTTGACCAGCTTCTTCGTTCACTATCATGACTGCTATAGATGTGAGTCTGTTTGGAGTGTGTGATCCACCCGACATGATTACTAATTGGATTCCTTAGGCCGGATACTGTACCTCTTGTGGGATTGGACGAATGTTGTGGTATTTCCGATGCTGTGTGGTGAGTTGTGCAGTTGTAAGACCTGTGATATTGACTTGACTGAAACATGTTGCAAGTCATCATGATTGCTCGGTTGCATGCCATGTATCAACAATCCAGAAGGATCCTGATATTTCTCATCATCATCTTCCTGGCTGTCAACATTTTCAATGGAGTGTCCACAGTAATGACAATGAGGCATTCTTCAGGGGGTACGCTGAATTGTGGATGAAAAAATGTGCAGGGGCTCATTGATGAATTCCAGAGGAACTCATTCTCTCTGGCACCCACCAGTGCATGATTTACTATGCGGATGATGTCCTACTTCTGGATTCCGTTGCTTGGATACTCAGCACGGTGTGGGAGGTCCTCACACTATGTCTTGCAGTCTGGATTGCTGTCAAACACTTCCGTGAACTGCGACAACATTCAGCAGGAGGGATTGTTGGGGACTGTTTTATGGTGTTGGTGAAGACTCACGTGCTTTATTTTGCGAGGTGAGCTCATATTGTGAATATGGTTCCCCTTTTCCGCTGAACGATTGGATGTGCTAGCTTTGTTGCTGTTTCTTTCTTCTACCTCATTGTTGATTTGTCTCCAACGGGCTTTGCAGTATGCCAATCTTTCGCTGACCACCGCATGCGACCACGGTTCATCATTTATATAGGACCAATCTTCCCTGGAAACTCCGATTTTTGTTGGTGTTCTTCAGATTTTGACGGCCATACAGTCCTTTGTACTGGGACCACACTTGATCCTTAGCATTCGAGAATATCATGCTCAGCTCGTGGCCGACTCTGATGCAGCAACTGGCATGTCCTCAATTGCTTTCCAGGAGCATGTGCATATCACGACTGGCGGTGGCGTGTAGCACGGGAGATGCTTGATGAATAGTAACAGTTGTCTGGTACTTTGTAGGAAGCAGGAGAATTCGTTTTTATTTACTCCCACTTTTGTCTTGGTATTGATTTAAGTTATTGGTGTTCCGAAGTAGATTTTTCAGACATAGGTCGCCGCTTGAGTCCCAAAGCGCGTGGCATGCACTCACCCTATCTAATAAATCATCGACTCCAGGATCTCAAGGAACCGAACACAATGAAATGAAGGAGAGTACAGCTTAACACTTGAGAAAACTCATTCCGCACGTCTCCAGGTTCCAGGTTCCAGGTCTTCATGTCCGAAGCCAAGGTACTTACAAAGGTGACAGGGTTGCGCTTCCAGTCGTTACACCCATCAATGCAGACCTTGCCCTTGTGCGCTCCGCCAATGTCCGTGTTCATCTCATATCCAAATCACTGTCCTCTTCGTCAACATCGTGGACCTCATTGACAGAGACCGGAGCTGGCTCTACGCTGAGCCGAAACACCATCCAACATCTCCAGTAACTCTAACTCTTCGTGTTCCATCAATTCGGACACCGGAACGCCTTCAAGGAACCCGTCTTCACATATATTCTCCAGAGGCAAAACACCCACCTAATGAAGCATCTCAAACTTGTCGACTTCGCTTGCTGGATTCCACAAGGGCGAGTACGTACCTGATCGACATTGATGTCCACTTCGGGGGATCGTCTGTGTTCATTTACATCCAATGATCCAATGCTCTCACCTTGCAAACCTTCCGATCACAGCATGTCGTCGTCATCTAGGGGAGGGGTGTCCTCGGAGCGCGGCGATTTTCAGCTCCCGTTTTCTGGACTTCTGTCTCTCCCTCCTTAGAACATCAAACAGTGATGATGGTCGATGTAACTCCGGGCTCCCTGAGTGGTTCAGACAGTGCACGAGACTGATCATGAAGTTACGCAAAAAGACGAGGGAATCTCACCTGAAGCAGTGGCACCAGCACTAGTACCCTGCGGACTGGGTGACCGAACCACACGCGTGGTTCGCCGACCCTCAGAAGGAGACAATGAGTGACTGCGCACCGGTATCTCCGCTGTAGGCGCAATAATGCACATAAAGACATCCGCATTGAATGAGGTTCTCTTCACACTCTGTGGCGTCGATGTGGGCTGGGACACGTCTGGGATAGGCGAGTTGAACATCTCAACACTCGCCATGCCCATCAAGTGGTTCTTCCTGTGCGAGCTGGATTTGGAGCCGCTTTGGTTGCTGGATGATGTTGAATTGGATGTGATGGGACAAGGGGGCACATAAGATAACATGGAGACTTCTTGCTGCAGACGTGATGGAGGGTTTGAGACGAAAAGCCTCATGCCCTGGATGTCTATGGTTAGTGTAGTGAAGCGGCAACAAACGCACAGTATATGCAGTAACAGTAACGCACCTCTGCAGTAGCAAGATACTCGCAATCCCTGCTCAAAGCTCTCCTCGACCGCGCTCAAGACCATCAATTTCCAGTATAATACTGCAGCTCATTCGAAGCACCCCACTGGACTGAAAGATTAAAGATAACGAGAGTACCGTAACAGTAGTCGCGTATGTTCCTGATAGACGGCGTATGTTGATAGGCTCGTGTGACAAGACGATTCATCTGCGGGCCTTGAGGACAGGTTTGACGTTTAATAAGATGAGGGAAAATGCCCCCTCAGAAGCTTCACCCAATAAAGGCCATAGATCCAACTCAACGAACATGATACGAAGTCACTTTTACGTTCTCCCAGTACTGCCTGAGAACGCGTAGAAGTAGCTTAAGCTATGCATGTCGGATAGTCTTGACGATGAGTGGTAGTTGCGGGAGAAGTAAAAGGAGCCACCTGTAATGGGGATGTGAGTTGGGAGAGGATGTAGTTAGATGTGAGGAAGAGGTAATAGTCTGTGAGATCTAGAGAGAAATGGTGTTTGCGCAGCCCGCGGGAAACCCATGGGGGGTTGTACGTCACGGAGGGAGTGAGTGAGTTCCCGACGCTGGGGGGATGTGAGTTTGGGGTGTGGAGAGTCGAGACGGTGTACGACATGAAATCTTGTTCAGCGAGGTCGTTGTATCTTTGGGTAGAGTCAGGGCCTGATTTCGCGTACTCTCCTTGGCGAATTCTACTATGTGTTCCTGCAGATCGTCAAAGTTAAGCGAAGGCACCATGAGTACTGATGATAGGTGAAATTGACGTGGACGAGGCGGTGTCGCTCTAAACCAAATTTTAATGATTCATCGATTTCAGCGAAGGCGCAGGTGCTAGGTGGCTGTGTCTCTTCTTTCTGTCTCGTTGCCACCAAAACACGCTGGCTCGTTCAACGGTAGATATGCGCATGCTGCCCAGGTATTGTGAACACTTGCCTCATTTCATATCGTGATTGAATTCTCGTAAATCATCTTCCCCTGGCATGACCACTAAATCAGACTCAATAGAATCGTTCGGCTGATTCTGCGTGCATCGCTTCGATCCAGCGGTTTGTGTTGTTTGCAATATTACCTTGCAAAATGCACTCGATTCTCCTGTTGCCTTAGTGTGCTAAATGAGGCTAAATGAGTCTACTAGTACGGCTTGGTCCAGGAGTAGCAAGCATCGCAGGACGCTCCAAGTCTTGCATAACTTTGGCGTGTCACTTCCGCTGATTAGTACTCAGTGACTGCCCTTGACATTTCTCACTTCTTTAGCACAGGTTGTCTTGCTAATCCTAGTCGGTCATCTTTTGGTCTCAGCGCTTAGTGTGATCATGCCAGCGTCTATCGTGCTGAATAGCCTTCAACAACTTCATGCAAATACACGTGCAGCATCACCTGAACCTTCAATATCTTCTCTCCCTCTCAGCCGAACCCCATCCACAGTCCCCATATTCCTACTCCCGGTTTCTCCTACCACTCATTCCTCCCAGCACTGAGCCCATCCTCGATTCTCGTTGTTTTGCTTCATCGTGCCATCATGCCCGGTAGCATAGGAAGCCAATCTATCAAACTTGAAGGTAGGTCACTCTGTATCACCTTCGTATATGTTTTATGACTCTCACTCTATCTACAGTTATTGGCGCAGAAGATCTTCAAGTCCCTTCCAGGCGCATTCCTGCTGGCATTTACATATCCATCAATGTCGACTCAGGGAGACGCTGGAAATCAGCCATCAGTGTATTATCATCCGACGGATCTGTAGCATGGGGAGATACAGTTGCCCTGTAAAGTCCATGGAAACTTTCAGACACAATTTGAGGACTCATCTTCGGTTTATAGATCATCACATACGTCACCTACATTATCAGTGGAAATCAGAGCGTCCTACGAGGTCGAACGAACACTAGGCAATGGTGAAGTCATCGGAACACTTGAAACATCATGGGATGAGCTGCTCTATCATGGAGATGAGCCATTCGGTGAGTAACATACTTCTCATTCATACTCATCTACTCACATACCGTAGAACTGTCCTTCCCTCCCCTTTGTCACAATTGTGGTGTCCGCCCTTCGCTCATACTGAAGGCCGCTCTTGTACACGCTTGCAATAATCTGGACAGCGCACTGTTCGATGTGAGTGATGCTAGCATCTGCTGTTAGCTTTTGCTGATGGAATTTCAACCGTAGTTTTTCATAGACTGCGAGATTGCTCGAGAAACAGATGCGGGCCATGCACGACTTGCCGAATACATGAAATTCAAAACGGTCTCCCACCTGAACGATGCTGTAGAGCATTTTCAGTTCGTTCTTGACCAGTGTCCGCTCGACCATCCTGACCACGCAGCGTCTCTCACCAACCTCGCGTATGCCGGCCTTGAAGGCTATATGCAAAAGGATGTTCAAGACATTGATACCATCACTTCCCTCTTCCGCGAAGCTCTTGCATTGCGTCCGCAGGATCACCCCGATCACCCTTTATCTCTCCATTGTCTCATTCTTGCATTGAGCTGGCGCTACATCTCGGAGGAATCCGCCGTCTACATTCAGGAAGCCGCGCAACTGTGCTGCAAGCTACTGCTCCTCTGTCCAGATGACACCTACCTTCGTAGCATCGTCGTAGACGACGAGGTCGATTATGTGATCAACGCATGTAACGATGATCTTCCCATCGACGCGTCCGACGAAGGCATCCACCTTCGAAGACTCGTGCTCGAGCTCTGTCCTCTGGGCCATCAACATCATACATTGGCCCTCACCAGACTTGACCAGGCAGTCGGGGTGCGCTTTTCACAACGCGGCAGCATTGATGATATAGACGAGAGCATACAACTTCGTCGTGAAGCTCTTGGTCATGGAGCTGTTTGTCTGTGCCCCAAGAATAACTTGGCCTTATCACTCCAGTCCCGCTTCAACCACCAAGGCAAATCTCATGACCTCGATGAAGCCATCTCTATTCATGAAGAAGTGCTGCTCCTGCTCCCTGTTGGGTATGAAAATCGTGACTCCTCATTGGACAACCTAGGGAGCGCCCTCTGCACCCGTTTCAATGAACGCGGTGACGTTGATGACATCCACCGAGCTATCGGCCTCCATCGCGAGGCACTGACGTTGCGCCCACCTGGGCATCCAGGTTGTAACACCATACTTAACAACCTTGCCTTCGCGCTCAAAACCAGATATAACCAATTGCCTGTCATCGAGGATCTTCACGAGGCCATTGAGCTGTATCGTGAATCCCTTCAGGTTGACGATCCAGAGGGCCATGTCAATCTTTTGAATTTGAGCTCAGCTCTCTCTTCTCGTTTCACGCAAACTCAGAAGAATGAAGATGTCGAGGAGGCCATTCGGCTCTGCCGAGAGTCATTGGAGGCTTTGCCCTCACTGCATCCTGACAGGCATTACTCTTATTTCGGGCTCCGGGAGGCCTATTCGTCTCGTTACCGGGTTCAACACAACCCTGCTGATTTGTCACTCACTGTAGAGAACTTCAGACTGGCATCGAGACACCCCACTCAAGGACTCCCAGCACGCATCATGGAGGCAATAGACTGGGCTCGCCAAGCAGAAATCTATCGACATGAATCTGCCCTCGAAGCATACCAAATGTGCTTGGAGTTGTTCGACAACCACGTGATGACGCGATCATCGATTATCTCACGGCGCGAGGCTGCAACCGCTTTTCACGGTGCGCGATCACTGCCAGTAGATGCAGCCTCATGTGCTATTCGTTCCAATGATCTGCAACGAGCGGTCGAACTTGAGGAGCAGGGTCGCGCTCAGCAATGGTCACTGGCCTCTCGACTCAGGACTCCGCTGGAGGACCTGAAGTCTGCGAGTCCGCAACTAGCTCAAACACTCGCGGAGCTCAGCAGATGCCTTTCTGACGCTCAGGGTTCCGCAGGCAGCACGGACAGAGCTGCTGCAGACCGCGCAGCAATTGAGTATAGGAGACTTACAAGGCGATGGGAAGCTGCAGTAGCTGAGATACGCAATCTTCAAGGTTTCTCGCGGTTCCTGCTCCCACCTTCATATGAGGACTTGCAAGCGGCAGCGCGCCATGGCCCCGTCATCATCCTGATTGCCAGTAAGTACTCTTGCAGCGCCATCATTGTCCCGACGTCAGGAGTTCCCCATCATGTTCGCTTCCCACGAATCACTCTCCCACATCTACAGAAGCTCAAGGACGATTTTGCTACGGCAATCCGGCACACAGCTCGTATGCGCCCAGAGGAGCCAAGGAAGAAGTTACGAGTACTCTTGCGGATAGTGTGGGACGAGATCATGCTACCCATTGTTAGTGTCCTCCAGCATGACCTGAAATTGCGGTGTCGATCCCGAATATGGCTGTGTCCCACAGCAGCCTTCATGTCCATCCCTCTGCATGCAGCTAACCCCTTCCGAATGAATGCAGATCGCTCTGGGAGGGAGTCATGCCTGGAGGATCTGTACATCTGCTCTTATACGCCCACACTTTCAGCTCTTATCAGAGCTCAGCAGGCGATGAAGATGCGTACAACTCCGTCCTTCGCAGTAATTGGACAAAGTCGACCGGGCGCAGGGCAAGGCGACGTGCTCCCTGCTGTCGACAGCGAGCTTGAGCTTGTCCATACGCTCGTCCCCGCAACGGTCAACCCCACCATTCTCTCCGGTGACAACGCCACACGAGCAGGTGCGCTTCAAGCTCTGCAAGAGAACACCTGGGTGCATCTCGCTTGTCACGGCAAGCAAGACCTTGAGCAGCCTTATGACTCACGTTTCGCTATGAGAGACAAACCCCTCACGCTGCTCGATATTATGGAGATAAACATTCCGCATGCTGAGTTCGCATTCTTGTCGGCGTGTCATACCGCTGTCGGCGATGAGGAGACACCCGATGAAGCCATACACCTCGCAGCTGGACTCCAGTTTTCCGGTTTCAAGAGTGTCATCGGCACGCTGTGGGGAGTCAGTGACACCCTCGCAAAACACGTTGTCGAAGCCTTCTACGAGAATATTTTTGAGGATTTGAAGGATGGGGGTGTCATGGACTGCACGAAGGCGGCCTGGGCACTCAACCGTGCTACACGCGCTGTGATGACGAAAGTGCCACTCGAGCAGAGGATGGTTTTCATTCATATTGGTGTGTAATCTGTCCCACTCGCACCTTACGTTTTCGATATTTTTACCAGCATTGTCATGGTCGTGGTTTTTTTTCCGTTTTCATATTGCGCATATTGGCACTTTTGTGTTATCCTCTTTTTTCTTACCATTCACTACATAGGCTATAGCTACAGCTGGCAGCACATCAATACTGTACGAGCTACAAATCAACTGAAAGCGAGAAAAGCGAGACCGAAAGGTGAACGAGCTGTATGTGGCAGACAAGCAAGGAAATAGCAGACATGCGAGACAACAACTTGAATAGCGGGCAAAAGCCAGGAACAATCCTCAGTCGGTCTGGAGACGGTGGTGATTACTTGAATGTGAGAGACAGCTTTCCATGTGACTACTAGGCAGCCTCCATCAGATACAATGGCTGAATTCATAGACCAGAGCGTGAGAGTCGACAATACGGAATCCACATGCGACAAGGAGCGCAGAGGGGCTGTTTGGAACGCCATAGGTGGCGTCGTGCAGTGGTGGAGGGATGGAACGGGCAGGGAAAGTTTGAACGGTGCGATTACAGACAAGGCTGCAGTCTTCTATATTGTGCCGTGTTTGGGAGAGAGTAAACCCGGAGCCGGGGTAGAAACGCGGCCCAGGGGTGTTCACTGCCCTTGGACTCAGTACATTCATCCTGTAACAGCTTCAAGGAGATAGGGCTATGTCTGTGTTGCCGAAGCAGTGGTTGGATAGACGACGACATACTTTGCAAAAACATCTGCGATGTTCTTCCCGCTATCGAGCAAGCTTGCGACGCGCGGGGTAGGCTACTAAGGCCTGGATTTGTTAGCCGATTCACTTTAATAGCAAGAAAAAAAGGAACGGGGTGAATTTCAACTTGAAGTATCGACTGGGAAAGATCAATCTGGAAGCTTAGAATATCCAAATAGAAAGACAACACTGTAGATCGAACGACGGGAGAACAGACCCACCTGACAGCACAGGATATACACATCATTGAGGGTCGCCCATGTGCTTTTTGATGATGCGCGAGATGTCCTTGACATTATCTGGACACCCTCTAGTTTGTTGCTGGAAAGCACTTTGCCAAGGGTCTCTAGAGGATGCATGAGTTTAATATGTCACTAGCACTACAAGACGGGCCACGACATGCAAAATAAGTACTAACAAGTGCATGAGTAGACTGACAACATTTGGTGTACTTAGATTCGTCGCTTACATCAGCTTTTTCTCGTCTAACAAGTATTAATGCAAGCCTCATTGCAAGGAGTTGTATTGATCCAGCCATGGCCCAAAACTGGAAAATGTCAATAAACCAGGGAATGTTGGTCCTATATAAATGATGAAGCGTGCTCATCATGTCATGTACCGAGGTCGGCGACAGATTGACACATAGTACCGCTGATATCGTTGGAGACAGCTAACGAGAGCTCGAGTACCTTCCGATCCGCCGGGGACAAGTTCGGGGACACTCAAAATTTTCCCACTGTCGCCATCGCTCGCATGTGATTACCACTCTTGGCACTGACGCGGATGCTTGTTCGCTGGAGTAAATGACGCTACTTTGCGCTAGCGCGGTAACTGCGGTTCGCAGGTTCCGTCTTGCCAACCAACATCCCAAATTCGACGCTGAAAGTTATCATGACCAGCGTCCTACCACCTTTCGTACAGGCAGCATCAGGCTCACTAGGATCAGCGAGCGCTAATGCGCTGACTTACCCACTCGATCTCATCACCACCCGTATACAGGCCACGGAGAAGGGCACATCCATACGCGAGCAGATCCACACCCACGGGCTATCATCGTTCTACGATGGCATTGGGGCGGACGCCGGTGCTACCCTGATTTCAAGGTCAGCAGCTTCTACACTGTACAGCCTGCGTCTAAGAGTCGTTCATCATCATTAAATCAGCTTTCTGTATTACTACATATATTCCTTCCTGCGAGAATATGTCGTTCGCGGAAATGGAAAATCGAAGGCGGCCATGTTGTCTCTTCCGCAGGAGCTTGCAATTGGTTACGTATCAGGCATTGCAAGCAGATCCATCACGACACCTCTCAATCTCGTTACGGTGCGCTTGCAAACCGCTCGAGTGAGCGACGATTCCTCAGCACAAGGAGGAACGTCACGGTTCACGGCAATTTGCCAACAAATTTTTCGGGAAGAGGGCTTACGTGGATTCTGGAAAGGTTTGGGTTTCAAGAAGCGTTTACTCGGGCATCAGCACTTACGATAATTACCATAGGATTCTCATCCACTTTTGTCCTTTCACTCAACCCTGCGGTCACGCTCTATCTGTTCCAGCAGTACAGACGAGTGATGCTCAAGGGGAAAGAACGCGCCTCCCCACCCCCAGCCCATTCTTTCGTAGGGGGCGCGCTTGCAAATTCCATAGGCGAGTCGCATCTCTCCAGTGCTGTCGTTCAACAAGTGCTAATACGCGACTCACAAAGCCGTCATCATCTTATACCCGCTGCTGCTCGCAAAGACTGTTGTACAAGCTTCTCGTAGATCTAATTCATCCAACAATTCATCACAGGGCCCGTCAATACGATCGTCACTCCAAGGAATTTATACCGCTGGCGGATTCTTCGCTCTATACCGTGGTCTCGGGGCACAGTTGTTCAAGGGCGTACTGAGGCAAGGAACAGCTATGATGGTGAAGCAAAGGTGACTTACTGCCACCTTCTATCAATGCACGTACTGAATCTATTACT
>QFEX01003372.1:0-21833 GCA_003316505.1 Suillus alpinus
CCTTTGTGAATTGAGATGGAGGTGGTGCAGGGATCCCGATGCTATCGTCTTCGGTTGAACTCCATACCCTGCGCTGTGCAGAGGTTGGCGTCGATGGCTGCCAATGCAAGGGTCCCAAGTCCCAATCAGCGGAGCCCTGAGTGCTCGACTCCATGATCAAACTGCCATAATGATGCTGGGTAACTGTAATGGCAGGAGGAGAGGATTCAGGAAAGGTGAGCTGGGTATATGGGTTTCCTAGAGGTGACGACGGAGCCATTTCGTAGTCTTCATCTGCAGGTGCCAGCAAGGAGTCGTCGACATTGTCCTCTTCATGCATCATGTCTTCAGCGTCCTCTTCCTCGCTTTCCTCATCTTCATCCATGAACTCACTCTCGTGTTTAATTGAAGAGGTAGACACTGCCTGCATTCGAAAGTCAGATCATCTGCACCCCAGACTGCCATGTACTACCTACCTGTGCTTTGACCCACTTGGCCACCAAAATCTTGTGGTTTATACCCTTAGCTCTAGATCCATGATTGTGCATCTGCTTATAGGTCATACATCTTTGGAGACACGCTGGGCACTGGAAAGTGCCATCATCCTGGCGGGCAACGACGACAGGTACATCAGGATGCTCGACGAATTTGAAGCGGCAGCACAATGAATGGAATTGCAGGCGATGATCATCCACATTGGGGACATCTATGGAGCAGACATCACAATAGCTGTTGCTCGCCGGCATTTTCTGCAAGTGAGTCACTTGCAAAGAAGAAAACGAAGAGGTGTCACATCTTCAAGTTCGGAGGCAAGCCTGGCGGTTACGTATCGTTACGGCTGAGACGCTTTCATTTACGTCCGTCTACTGACAACTTACAAGCCTACCAACTCACCCTTCTTACACTGTTGCACGGTATCATATTCTCTTTAACTATCTGAATCCTGCTTGACTCAGTGTGAAGTTCACGTCTTGGTTTGGGGCTGTGAAGGAGCGCAAGGGCGTGTTCTCCATCACAAAAATTGCTCCTCCCAGAGCTATGTCTGCGGTATCAGTGCTGTCGGGGCTATCGGCTGCCGGACCCAGTGTGTCTTGTCATCTGAGGGAACCAAAATGGCAGTCAACACTGCGTTAACGGACCTACGCAAAGGTCAAGGGAACATGAAATCAATATGGGTTGGATTGGATTGGACCGGCCACCACATGAGAAGGCTAACATTGGGCTCAGGACAGGCGTTCCAAGCATTTTTCGACTCTCTCTGGTTTTCCGGTGCACGTTCTACTCCACAGGCTTCGACACCACTAGCAAAGAGTCTTGAAAGAAGTGGACCGAGTACACCATAACGGCTGGCGATCACGCGATCTGGAGCTGCCTCAGCATACATGCACAACTTCATCTTCAACCGAGCCGAGGGCTTTCTCCTTGTCCCCTGTGTAATAGCCTGGGGGAGCAGACAGGGTGGTCGTTGAGCGTGCAAAGGAGCGACGTTGACAGGCTGGTGGTTAAATGATTTCCGGCACATCATTTGATAGATGAGACATAACAGATCCGCAAACAGAAACACGTCGTTTTAGACCCGTCGACGCGTCAGCACACGCAGCAGTCATGTATAATTACAGCTGGTTCGGAATTTGTTGTCCGGAGTCGTCCGATCGAGCCTGTAAATTCAAAAAATCAAAAAAATACAGAAAAATCAGAATATTCATTGACACTACATAATGACGATCAGCCCAGAAAGAAGCGCGATGCAAACGACAACTCATAAAGATTACATAGGGGTAAGCTGGACCAAGTTCCACAACGATAGATTTAGTGGGTGAGAGCCAGCCGGCTTTTCGGGCGAATGTAAACGATAAATACTCGACATGTACGAAAGCCAATCATTATCCGGAGGTCCCCAGCTAGTTGCTGTAATCAGTGTTAACAGCACAAATTCCTCCATGCGACGGTCAAGATGAACAGAGGGAAGACGGTAGGGAGACGATATGTAGAATCCACAGCACCCATTAATGTAGCATTAGGGACGGGCTGGTAGGACTTCCGTCATCGACGCGGGATCCAAGAATGTACTCGCTCTCCATGAATTGACACGCCGATGAAGCTCCGAGCCGCAGAGTGTGGGATGGGAGACAGTTGATGCAATGGAGAAATTGCCTGCGATGCATGTATGAAGCCTGATATCAAGCGTGTAGCCTACGGAAGGAACCGTCTGGCTTTCCATAAATTCCGGTTATGGATTGCTTGCATCAAGGCTATCAACTTTGCAGGAGAGCGGTACATTGATAAATTCTACAGAAATAACAAGTAAGAATAGTCAATGATAGATCAGTGCTCCGAGCATCGTCACAGCACCAGCAGGTACTTGTGATGGAGCAACATCTTACACCCCAGGCTCAACTTCTAGCGTAGATATCATATCATCAACCACTCAGAACCACCTGCACCTTGATTCTTTCTCGATAACCGACCACCTGCGCTGGCAGATTGGTAACCTTGAGTAAATGATATGATCTGCGACTGGCTGGGCCTCGCATATTCAATGATGTGCCCGCATTTACTACATGCGAACTTCGCCACGGAACCGTTATCAGAAATTGAAGGGGAGATGCGCTTCCATTGACGGAGACACTTGCAGCTCGAGCATTGAAGGGGTAGCGCGCTGCCCCATGGACGCTGATTCTCATCGAAAATATGGAAGATCTTCTATACTTCGCGCGAGCAGGTCATCGCCGATATAGAGAGCGTCCTAGAAGCTATTCTTAAACTCTGTACTGCCAACTTGGACTCGCTATCCCAGGAGGAACGCTCGTCTTTTATGGATGAATACTCTAGGTACAGTGCATACACCTTTTCGTATTTCATACTACATTTTAACGCCTGGTAGTCTTGCAGATGCTCGTATTCGGTTGAATAAGGGCACAAATACTAGTACGTTGACCGGGGCACTCGACGAGTGCGAGAAGTTGAAGTTGAGGATAGAGGTTCGCTCTTTCTGATTTCTGAGAAGAATTATTTTTCATAGCGTTTACAGAGAGCGTGCACGAAACACCGGGAGGATAAAATAAGAAGAGGGCTTGATCCAGCAGCTATAGTTAGGCGCTATCTACCGTTGCTGTCGCTCATGACGGAGTGTCATATATCAGCTGCTGCTGGATTTCCCAAATCATCTACCGCACTGGCTGATCCCGATCTAACAGGACCCCACCATCTGGAAGTCCCTTTTCAGCTCAATCCAATTCCGCCATGACAAGTGGTAACGGCTCGCGCCCATCCGACCCTTCGACTGGCACAGGCAGTTTCGTCTCCGCCAATACTTCTGTAGCTCGTCCAACGACCTCGAGCAGTTCAGCAGGTGCGTGCACCACTTTTTGGCCTTAATGTATAATGATAATGACGCCATAAATCAGTATCCACGGAGGGGAGTCAATATGCACCGCCCGTTACCGACAAAGACTGCATGATATTTGGCCTAGGCTCGTCTGTTGGGTCACCCACATTCAACATCGACTCCCAGGAGGCAACTGGAGCAAGTAAGCCACATGATTTCGAGCATGCTAATCCTGCATACTGATCGTCCTTTAGCACACACATCCTCTGGTAACAGTCCATCTGTCGAACTGCCAGGACAACGACTGCCGTTCGCAGGTGCTTACCAGCCGCAGGCAACTTATACCATGAAGCGTGAACATGTCATGTATTTCGAACCTGGCACGGAAGCGGGTGACCCGACCTTCAACATCAGGTCTCCGCGTGCTTCTGGTACCAGTGAGTTCACTCGTGATTGTGATCGTCTGATGAGCTTGGCGTTGACTGAATTTATTCAGTCGAACAAGTCGTTTCTCACCGCTCAGAAGCATTGACTGCATCATTCAGTTGAATGAGCCGTTTCCAACGGCTCACTCTGATGCTTGGAAATGCCAGCATGGAAAGTATGATACATATTTATATGGAAATGTGTTAGCGACCTGTGTTGTAAATTCAGAATCAAACAGCGAAGTAGTTAAGAAAGAGAAACACACCAAACAGCCCAAACCGCAGTCACAACCAAGGAAAATACACAAGGCTTCATAGGCTGGGGCCTGGTAGTAGTAGTTTGTACTCTGAAATCAACGAGACTCGGTTTGTAAGGACAAAAGGCCACACAGATATGATATACACACCTTAAAGCCCTGGTATCTGTTTGCGCAGGTTGCTGCAGAATGTGGTCGAGGAGATGTGTGGCAGTGAAGTCAGCAAGGCATGCCACCACCAAAGACAGGTGTTATCAATGAATGGTAGGCGGAGGCATCGAGGCGCTGAACCTGACAAGCATGAGACTGTGTGATGGGTCGCTGAGTGGTCTCACCAAGTTTCGTGCAGCTGCTCATAACGGTGCTGCAAGTGGACTTGATAAGGAAGGTGGATTGGTGTGGGTGTGCGGTGGTGCACAGCCACTGCCGCACCCAACTACAGAATTGCCGCACCCATCAAATACAACTATCTCTGTAGTACCACTGTGATCCTTACACAAACACTTGTAATATATTATTCCTTATTCTGAAATCATATTTCAGACATGTGCGTACGACGTAGACGTACAGGCATATAAGACATTGTTAAGTAGGGTGCAGCAGGGTGTGGCACAGATGCCGGCAATTTCCCAAGGCTCCGATCTCCGCATTAGTCATTCACTATAAATATGAAACTTGTACATTTGCGGGTTCTACTCTCACTACATCGATACAATACTTAGGATATAGGATAGACATCGGAGTAGACTTCTGCGGAATATAGTATGTCATTTCATGTTTTGGCGTCTTTCAGTGTAGAAAATTAATGTGTAGAGGAATGTCCAAACGCGCAGCTCCAGATTCAGATGACAATGAACACGCCGCGAAACGCATCTTACTTAATGGTAAGGTGTTCTTCTACATATCGTACTCAATAACATCACTAATGACTCTGAAGCAGGGAGTCAGGAACTTTCATCGCCATTAACGGATGTTGGCGCATGGGCCATCATGGAACAATTCCTCACCACGGACATGACCTATCCTCAGTTGGAAAATGCGCTTTCATCGTACCTTGGCGATCGATACCGCGTGGAAGACTGGAAGGATGCCAAAAACACGTTATTTTCTGGTGACGGCGATGACGTCCTTGCCTTGGCAAATCTTCAAGTCTTGAAGGCCAAACACGTTCCCCAGACATCTGGTCTATCAGATTGTTCAAGTTCGACGAAAGACTCTCCTTCTGCCACCGGCACAATTAGATCAGGCACTCGTGCTCGTCCTTCGCGTCATGTAAGTAACACATTTATTATAGCAGATTGTGTTCTAGACAAATGCATTAGAAGAATCTGTACATCGACATCGAAGCAACAGAAGATGGTGATGATGAGTTGGAGGAGGAGGTAGAGGATCATTGTCCTGCACGTTTGCAGCACGTCACGTGCTTGCCTGGGCCAAAACATACATTGTCAGCAGCGATCGACAGGATCGAGGATGAGTACAAAGTTGGTGCGCTCAGCTCATCGCGGATCCGTAGACACATACCCTTGGCAATTGAAAGTAGAATGTATTTGTTTTATGTCTACAGTATGTCTAAATTTTCATCGTGTAGCAATGTCACTCAATACTTGTCAGGGCATGGCATGGAATCTATTGCCAAACACCTTCAAGATAACGGAATCTCCGTTACTATGTCACCTTGGTTTCCGGACCAGTTGTACGTGCTCTCAGACAGCCCCGCAACTATTATTTCATCCCTTCCCGAGTCACTGCGGCCCTCCATAAAATCATTCAATCGCATCTCGGAAGAAGAACGAGTATTGGTTGAACGTTCGCGATGTAAGCTTCCCAACCCAGGGTGGGTAAGAATCAAACTCGGGAAGTACAAGGGCAACATAGGTTGCGTCTACGATTCGGAGCAAACAAATGACTTCGTTGCAGTCCTAATCCCTCCTCGAGACTTCCCCTATCCTATGCCTAATGGATCAGTAGCGTTATTTGACCCATCTTGCCTTCCATCTAAGAAGGCAGCTACTGAGATTGTTCGGGATGGGAAAGTTGTTGGATGTTCTTACAAAGGAGAACAGTACTATAATGGACTGTTGTTGAAAAAATTTCACCGCCATCTTCTAGAACTTGTTGCCACCCCTCATCCTGATGACATCCGACTTCATCTGCATTCCGGATTTGACACCTGCTTTGTCAAGAAGACGGAACTTGCCTTTTCCATGCAATTCTTGCGCGTAGGCGATGCAGCCAGGGTCATCACTGGAGAGGTTAGTTCAGAGATCGGTGAAGTTGTTGCAACAGACCACGAATTTGGTTCTGTGGAGTTGGAACTCATCTTCAGCGGGTACAAAACACGAATAGAGGTTCGACTACAGGATGTCGAGCGCGTGTTTTGTGTCGGCGACACGGTGAGAGTTGTAGCAGGCAGGTACTTGGGCCTGGAAGGGTACATCGTCCAACAGACGGATGATATCTTTAGCATTTGTCAAGAGTCGACCAAGGAAGAGGTAAGTCTAGAGTAAATCTCTGTTGCATAGCTCATGCAAGTCCATAGGTCCAAGTATCCAAATACTACTTAAATCGCTGTCAGATCACTCATGCACTGCACGGACTTCTGCCGATGCAGCCACTTTTTGAGCCACGTCCTGAAGCTGAGACAATAGAAGTAGGGGACTTCATAGAAGTACTGATAGGAGAGTATGCTGGGAAAGGTGGCGTCGTCGACTGGTTTCCTGCAGGAGGGACCACGCTGTGCTTCAGGGATCCAAGCCTAATCTTGACCAGCCACGATACACGCATGGGACACCCCAGTATTGAAGTACCTGTGGCAATGGTCCAGCGCACCCTCCTCCCCCCGACCATCAAATATCAGAAGGACAGGGGTTATGATATTAGGACTGGAGATTTCATCAGCGTCGTTCGTGGGCCAGAGTTTCAGAAGACAGGAGTGGTGTTTAGTGTTAACTTTCCGCAAGCCCGGTTAACTCTCATGTCGCAGACAGATCACAAACTCGTAAGTGAAATTCAACAGGACTTGGGCATCTCTAACATGTAACAGATCGACGTACCCATCAGATTCGTTATGAAGTTGCGCAACATTAGCTTGGACTCATTTAAGCATGTCATCGGAAAAGAGGTGTTCATTGTTGGGGGTCCCCTGAAGGGCTACCGAGCCACACTATACGATATTCGGAGTGAGAATTGCACCATTGCTTTGCACGGGCAGACACGTATCACCCTCAAACTCCCTGACGTTGCCACCAGGTGAGCAGTGTGCATGTTTATTGATCTTATTATTCATGGCCGTTCAGTTACGGAATGAGGTTAAACGGTGCAATATTCGAAGGGCCAGAGCTTCTTTCTTTCTGCAAAATGAAAAGAAAATCATACGTGGCGTTGCCACCTCGAAGCATCACCCCCCCACCAGAGGTAATTGTCCCCCACAACGCCATTGCAGGTCCTTTTTCCACCATCTTCTGACCTCTGTCTCCCTCAGAGCGAGGGTATCCACAGTCTTATATCCACGGCCAATCTGACGGCCAATCCTAGCAATGATCCTTGGACTGTTGACCGCAGTGAGACCTCTGATAATAACCCCCAAGCTACCAGTAAGTCCTCGTTTGAACTCATCTTAACATTGAACTCATTTTATTATAGCCCCGCTCCCCTGGTTGATGAAGAATGAATATTCTTCAGCACTTTTGACGCATCATGCCATCTTCAAAGTATCCCCAAGCTTCATGGGAGGGAGGTTACATAAACGATTTGTATTCACAGCATGTCCTGACCTGTTTTGTGGTGCGAATGGACCAGCACCTGATGGTCATGTTGCAGTTTTCTGCACATCTAACAATGCAGGTGCTGCCATTCAACACTATCATATTCCCGCAACAGACCTCAGCCCAGCTCCTCCACGCAAAAAGAACCAGCTATGTCTTATTTTGGACGGACAAGATCGTGGGCAGATCCGTACTGTGGGGAAGTGTAACGCCAAACTAAATACTGTTGATATGCTGATTACAGATATGAATATGCTTACCTTCAGTTTACGTTTTGACCAGGTATGTCTAGTTGAATTGGCACAAAACCGTTAGACTACAGTACTACGCTCTTTCAGGACTTGGAATGTCTTCGTGGTAGAACCACATTTTCATGTCATGCACATTAAGCTTAAATTTACATACATGGTGGGCAGGTAATCTGTAACGTAAACGTGTTCTCTTGCGATGGTGTTCAATGTGAAACTTTTGCCATCATCAAATATGTTTCCTTAAGATGTGACCTCATCAATATCCAACACTGCCTGCATGAGCGGAATCAGACCTCCGTGCGCTTATCCACTTGGGTCTTGACTGTATCGTCATCTTCATCTGAAAGTTCAGGTTCGCCCTGCTGAACAGCTACAATCTTTCGTCTTCTGCTTCTGCTCGCTTTTTTCGGTTTCTTAAGTATCATTGATTGCCAACGTCCACTGCTGGCGAGTTGGTATCCGTAGCTATGCAAGATTCGCTCAGTCTCCAGTTCTACGATCAATAAAGCCACAATCAAAATAACGTCTCAAGAAATGACCCCGTGTATGAAACCTGCGCGGGAACAATGATACACAGGCTCCTTCCAATGACTCACAGATCGTTCCAAAATATGCTCTCGAGGCTCTCTTCATCCCTCTCATCATCTGTCACGCTGCCAAATAGGATGCCCATACCCTTGGCTGACCATAGCGACATTGTGCAACCACTTCGGATATGCGGCGCGAAGGATGGTTTCTTTCGCTTTTCCCATTTCAAAACCAGCGAATCGGAGGAGGCTGTGGACAAGGATGGAGATTGGGAAGTTTCGAGGGACATGCTGTGCGAGCTGAGGTACGATGGGAAGCAGAAAATGGCAAATCATACCGGAGAAACCAGGTATCGTCGAGCATTACACCAATAGGGCAACTATGTCCTGACCTCGCGCTCGGTCTGATCTTAGTATCCAGGCGATTCCACGAATGAGTGCTGATATCAAAGCACCAAAAATCCCTGTAGTGATGGAACGTGTTCTGATACAAAGAACTAAACTCGCCACCGAACAGGAAGAGCTTTCCTCCTCCGGCCGGCGAAGTGACCACGGCATGTGCGCTGCGAGGCCCAGGGCACATAGGACTCACGAACTTGCGCCACTCATCCCTCTTAGGGTTGTAGCGGTAGACATCGTTGTAAAAGTAGGCCTTGCCATCATCACTAAAGAATTCACCTCCGATGGACCACAAGTAGTTTCCGCTTGGACACGGGGTCAGAGTCGTGTTCGTGCGCCGGGAGGGTGGGCCCTCGACCAGTTCCTCCGTGACCTTATGCGCATCTTCCCACTCGTGCTTCATCTACTAGCAGGCACCGTTGGGTTAGCTCAATCACGGACGCATATGATGAAAACCACCTTATCGAGGATGGCCTCCAAATCTTCGTCATCTGAAGGTGCATCGGTCTTCTTTTTGCTTTTCTTCTTTTCTTTCTTAGCTACAGTGTTGGCTACTGCTTTCTGCTTTCTGCCGCCTTTGTGGCTGCCTTTGAATTCTTCTTGTCGTTGCCCATCCAGTGATCGATACTAGTACAAGTTGTAACGTTAAGTGACTGCTAGAATCTCAATTGAGTCCGGTAAATGCACAGCCACTACTAAACGCAGCCGCTCAATTGATCGACTTGTTGAGTGCTTACTTCAGAATTGTACATAAATATTAAATACATGTACCACAACATCGACGGAACATAGATATACTAGAAGTACCGGAACCGATATACATGTCTCGCAACTGCGCCATATAGTAGATAAACTTGTTGCAGGAAGTACAGCAGCTCTCTAGAGTAGTGGTCATCTTTTGCCTAAAGTGGACTACATGATGGCCGTTGGCAATGCCAACCAGGCGGCAATCGTGAGTTACAAAATACATGTAATGTTGATACCAAATGGTTGTCAGTCACAGTTGTGATATGGCTAGGGTAATGTATTGCCGAGCACAAGCAGTTATTGTTACCTGCCGTCTGGGCTGGGCTTTGCGATAGATGTTTTGTATTGACAGCCAGTCGGCAGTCGCGAGTGGCGGGATCACTGTAATACTGGTGTCAATATTCATCTTTCCAGTGCCTAGCAGTGATGTGGAGATGCATATTTCGTACTTCCTGAAACCTTATGGTTGTTCCTCATAGTTTTGCCAGTGACTTGTCTAGAGCAATGCCTTAGCAAATATAAGCAATACTCGACCAGTCTACAACGGTCATCCGTTGAACTTTGTGGTAGTGAACTTTGTTGCTGCGGAACAGTCATTCACATAGTAAGTTACAAGTAAATCTACAAAGTATTTGTCAAATATATCGCACTGAGTGCTGCTCTGGCATTGGCCGAAGCTCGGATCATAAACGCTATGATTGCAGAGGTTGTATTGGATTTCGGCTTGAAGGGGCTCAGGCTCACCGAGATCACAGGCCAGGCCTTCCTCGATGGCTCAGGCTAGGCTCGGCTCGGCCTAGGCTTAGGCCGTGGCTTGCTATACAAAACACAAACTGGTCACGCGACTTCCTGACTCACTGAGTATGATTGCAACCTCACCTCCGACACCGCACCACATGATGCACGGTAGGATGATAAATCCACCCAGATTGCCTCACGACGTAAGATCGATAAATCTTTTGACATAAGGGGGATTTCTACAAGCCATGGGGGCTTCAAGCTGGCAGAGAACAACCTGAACGCACCACGACTCCGTCGCCAAGCAGAGTTTGCAACGTGTATATTGTATTCTTGGCCACCAATGTGCCTCTGTGAAAGTCTGAGAAAAACGTCATTGGACCTCCTGGGTACGTGTCGCTATACTGCACCAGTCCAGCTTCGAGATGAATGATGCCTATGACTAGGTATGAGCGTTGCGACAAGGCCTGTGGCAGGCTGCTAGTGACTAACTGGTACTATTTCAGTGGCTTGCTCACCAGTGGCACAGCGTGTTTCTCCTTCATCAACCACGATGTCGGTCAACTCCACCGACCTAATGTGGGGGCCGGGGTTCATTGGTGAGCCTTCCGATGACTCGTCTTCGATTCCTCTCAGCTGACTCTAAGCCTTGAAGGATTCATCATAGCTACAGCGTATGGACTTGTACCATTCAGTCTCTACTACTTCAAGTTGACCTGCAGCATTGCAAAGGTTCTACGGGGTAACTTTCGGGCAGTATGTCTTCTACGTGCGATGGTTTCCGCAAGATTCAAGAAAGCTCAAATTATTTGTGAGCATGACTATAATATGTGCATTAATAAAACCTTTGTCAATTGTCATCTTTGATAACTAGATAATGATGGTCTTGTGGGTCTTTTCTGCAATACTCAATCATGATCATATAGCACACTGATACCCATCTCAATTTCTCACAGTTGTTTCGAAACAATACACCAATACACGTTGATAGGGATATACTGGTCTATCCTGATTTCGTGTCGTCGTAGCACATCCCTCGAGTGCACCGCTCAACTTCCGTGGTAAGTCGATTGAATAGTTCGGATCCCAAATTGGCTCATCAAGAGGATAGGCAGATGCTGGCAAGTTCTTTTTTCTTGATGTAGCGTACTGCCTATTGAACGTTGCCTATGAAGCTTGGTGTACTTATGGCAGTAAGTCTTCCGTGTTTAATTTTATCGACTCTTAGTGACAAACAGTAAGTATTGGATCATTTTCGCCGTTCAGTGGTATGTGATTCTTGTGGCTGCCTTCCTGTAGAACGATGCCAAATTTGCTTCGGCTGTCAAAAGTTTTTATGCATACAGGGTGTGGATCAGTGAGTACTCTAGGATCTATGAGAGTACTAAAGGTCTCGATGAGTTCATTTAGTCACGGCACAAAATCGCTTGATCACAGGCATTGTTGTGAGATCCCGTTTTTATCATTCCTGTGGTGGAGAGCTATAACACACCTTCAGTGTGCGCTTGCCACTGCATCATTCGGTCAGCTCTTTCGATCTGGTCTAAATTACCTCTGATTTTTGCGCACTACAGTGTGTGGCATGAGTTACGCCAATCCTTCATGTCTGGTGATTAATGTTCTGATTTTCGTCGTCTTTGTCTCTAGTCTTAAGTGGTTTAATGTAAGATGTTCTTGTTCATTGAGCTTGTACGATTTCTCATATATCTTCCAAAGATTCAACACGAGAAGGCCTGAAGATCTATTCCATACGAAGGTTCGATCAGCGTTGACATAGTTTTGATCAGCAAGGAATTCATACTCGGATTCAGTGGTCACAATTAGCGTCCTTCGCCAGCGCGTTGGGTGATGCTGTCATTACAGGGACGGTCTGGTGGTTTTTGCGACCGGCGCGAACAGACAACGTTCGGTACGGGTCTTTCTGCTACACTTGTTGTCTTACTCATGCAGCTGTCAAGGTTAAGGTCGAGGAGTTATCTCAACGAGCTGATGCGGATTTTTATTCAAATGGGATTATTTTCCTTGTATGCATGACATTGCATTCCTGTTGGATAATTCACTTCATAAAGTTTTCCCCCAGCCTTGTGGCGACTACCATGGTTGTGCTCGTAAGTCCTCTCTTCCATACCAATCACGGAAAATAACAATCATGACTGTTTCAGTATCAGTTCCAGGATGATATTATTGGTCAGTTCTATACCGCTGCGCCTGGAGCGGTGTTAGGAAAATGTCAGTAATGCTGTGTGTTCCCTATGCACTGCGCAAACACTAAAGCCCTCGCCCATAGCCTATATGAACTCGATGATGGCAGTGTAAGTGAAATAGTCCTCTATATGAAGCTCACTAAACTGCTGGTCAGGCTCAATGCTAGGAAGTCCGTTCGCGAACGGGAACTACTTGCTCGCAACGCAATGGAGCTTCCTACGATACCTACGATACATTGATTTTCTACTTCTGCTGCTACTAGATATATGTTCTCTGTAATCCTCAGCCAGTATACGGGGCCGTGCCATCTATCCTACTTCCCTGGTTTCAATCGTTAATCGCAATGTGCGTTATGTTATATATGCCCGCAGCTCTGTGAGATGAAGATGTGTTACTTGTTGGGAGAATGTGGTTCATGGATGACGAGCATTCGTAGCAAGGTGCATTACCTCGTTTGGAGGTGTACTTTAGTCTCTGACTACAGTGAGTGTTCACCCTGGACTCCCACATCACAGAAGGTATATATGATTTGTACATTCAGGCAGCGGCGTAATACCTTTTAAAGCGATCCGACTTGGAGCTACACTCAAATATGAATGAATGAAATTATCTGCTCAAGCGGTACTTCTTCTTGACGGCACACGTAGCCATGTTGAATACCGAGGTCACCTTCGTACTAGAAAGCTTCGAAAACGTGTTTCGCAACATCGTCGTCAGGCGTCTGCTCCTCCCCGACGGCTGTATGATACGTCGACAAGAATACAAACTCAGCATGCGGTGCGCCTAGGTATCGCATCGCAAAGCTTCGAGTGCATCTGTTTGTGTAGCTGCTTCTCCAGAAAGAGTAGTGAACATGACATTCGGGGGAACGAGTTCGGGCTCATTGTCGACAGCTGCGGGTACCTTACCTTGCCCTGCGCCCGGGTTGGCTTTGTCAGATCGCCACGAAGGGCGGAGTTGCATCAAGCTCTGGTCAAAGTCGAAAGTGTCTGCGTGTAAAAGCAGATGTTGTAGATGTCCTCCAAGCATGGTTCCTACCCAGGGCCATCTGCCTTCATTTTTGACAGTGGCATCAAGTCAAAAACCTCAATGAGTGTTAACACAATACTCCTTCAACCGTCACGCAACGTGTGCCTAATCCCATAGCTCTCGTCCCATTCCAGAGTAGCATACCCATCACGATGTGTGAATACAACCCAATGTCCAGACTCTAGACGTAATGAGGCCTGTCTGTAAATGCTAGCTCCCCATAGACCAGGCTTTTGGCGACGGTCAAGGGTCGCAGGGAAGCTTTTGGCACCCGCTCACACTTTTGATAGCGGCAACTCATTATCAGAGACATAGTGTTCAAGTTGTGTGATGTTTGGAAAAGAAAACCATGTGCATGTTGTTGGCCTTAAGTGGTGAACTGGGACTTTCCGACGGAGTTTCATTCACTAGTAATGCTATCATTATATGGGAGGGTTACTGACGGATCACGCATGGCTGCTCCGAGCACATCCAAATCATACATCTCCCGCATGTATTTCGCTACTAGTAGTAAAAGTTTCGGTGACAAAGACACAGGCCTAGCTTTTGCATCAGCAAACCCTGCCGCTACAGGAACTCCCGTGCGTCAATGCGTGCTGGGCAGAGCAGAACACGACACGCGCGGGTGATCAAATGTGTCATACAGGGCCGAGGCTCAATTTGATGGTTCATTCCAGTACTCCGCAAACTCGTCTAGATCTATGCTGCTCGAACCTCTATGATGTCTCAGATGAACCTTGTCCGCCCAATAACCTCACCAGGCGGCTGAAGTAAATGTACTTTAGTTTTCAGTATTACTTGACGAGATGAGACGTACCCCCTGGACAAGAATAATTCATTCGCTAATCATCATGACAATAGCTCGAATCTACGTGGCATTCAGGCCTTCAAGGACCGGATCACTATCTATTACAATCGGATTGATCTGCGAGTAGCGTCTTGCCCAGCTGTGCATGTGTATGTCTTCCTTGAACGCGCCTCCGTGCTCTCGCACCTCGCGACTGTCATGCTCAAGTCTCCCTCGGAGCACGTACTCAACCCCGTCTGGAGGTTGCAACGGTACATGCAGTGATGATCTATCCTGGGAAAACAAACGCAACGGTACGTTTCGCAAATGTGTTCCGTGGAGAATAAACTGGTCGTCTGGAGAGGGTATCAAATGAGTTCGGTCTTCTAGTTCTTGCGGATCATGATTGAAGCGAGAAATGGCTTCTCACATACGAATGAACACGATGTCGGACCGTCCAACGTCCAAGCGCCAACAGCCACCTTCAATGGCGAATTTCTCTTCAAATGCTACGTGCAGCTGTAACGCAGTCATGCTAAGAATGCTTTCTCGGTGCGGTGGCTCTTGAAGGGGATCGAACTGTGAAACCAGAACTTACCATTCCTGAAAAAAGTAAGTACTTATGCAACATGATTCCACTCTTGAAAGCTTACTCAAATCTGTGTTCTGGTAGGTCGATACCGGGACCAAGAGCAAACGAAGCCACGGGACGTCCGAACTTTGTGCGCCCATCCAAAAGGCACAAAGACCCGTTATCGTATAACCTTCTCTTGTAATCAAAGCAACGACCAAGTAGACAGTCGCTCCCTCAGGGTTAGTTAGGGCTAACCTATGCACATGGCATCACCAGTGCAGGTTGCGAACCGAACAAAGAGTGTACGGCCAGCCATGGCAGTTCTGAGGTGCTGAAGCTTAGCGAAATGTGATGTCGACTCGAATGCCTCGCGGATGATCTCAAAGCCTTCCTCCGAGTCGATCCACAGCTCAGCTTCTGCAGCCATGACGATGGAAGGGAAGTCAATGACAGGTCCACGTGTCACGGCGTCGTTGGTAAGGACAGTTATGACACCTCCACCTGTATTGAGGGCCTTGCAACCACGCGAAGTAGAGGCAACAAGTGTACCCTCAGCAGTAGCCATGGGGATATGGACAAGCTCGCCGTTGATGTTGAGTGGGCCGGCAGTACCAAGAGGAATAGGGATGCAGCCGACGACGTTCTCACAGCACGCGCCAAGAACACGGGAATAGTCGTAGTTGTGCATGGGGATAACCGAATACTCAAGGGTCTAGGTGAGAGTTGCACGGGCTAGGCATCATATGAGGACTCGTGTTCACGGAGAATGATGAACAGGGACTTACGGATCAATGCGCGATGGATGGTCACAACCTGCTCAAGATCACCAAGTACCTTCTCCAACGCATACGCTGCAATCTTTCCGTTCTGCGCAAGCATGACAACTTCCTCATCATTCAACGTCGCAAGAGCAACCGAAGCAGGACGAGGCCCATTCTCAAACACCTCAATGCACTGCTCCAATGACCGGACAGGGAACTGAAGCGGCTGGTCCTCTCTCGGTTCGGGTGCAGCTTGTGCGCGGAGCTTCATGTTGAGCATGTGTGCAGACACGCCACTAGCAGCAGGAATTGCAATGGGTGAGACAACGCGCGTAGGGCGGATAACAAGGGGACGGGCGATAGGTTTCTCGGAATCTGAAGAACTCGGTGAAGGCGGCTTCGAATCACCAACTACGAAGGATGACCATCTGCGTCATACGTTGGTTTCTTCTACCTGGAAGGTTACGTCAATAGCGGCATGGTTGGCGAGCACACTGGCAATGGCAGGAGACGTAATGTTGACTTTGTGCGACACCGAGTCGCTCACAGCAGAGTTGATCAAGGTCTGAGTCTGGTATCTCGAGATGGTCGCGCGTGTGAGAGTAGTTGCAAAGTTCAAAATATGAAGCGTCAAGAAGGATACTATCTATTCGATGGAACATCAGTGAGGAGAGAAGGTCAAGTGTGGCAGTGACGTACGAGAAGAAGCTTCAGGCGTGCAAGGGGGTTCTCTTCCTTAACTTCTGGTGGTGGACTGTTCTTATGTCTGAGCATGGAACCCTTGACACCCAATAGGGACTCTGAAAGCTGGCGGCTAAGGCAGTTGTCCTGGACTTGGGGTGGTGAATGGACGAGGGCACTCGGTAGTGTGGATGAAACTGTAAAGATTGGTCAATTATGGATATTCATCAGGGAAAGTAACATGGACTGACGTCTCCTGCAAGATATCGTTCTGAATGTCTTTCTCTTTGCGGCGGTCTTTGAACATTTGCGTGAGACTTTCCGCGCCACACATGCCGCTGCCGACGCAAGTGCCAACTTCAGAGGGGTGGAAGTACTTGTATAGTTCGTAGGGATCGGTTATTCCAGACATATTCAAAGCCTCAGCAGTGCAAACAAGGGCCCAGAGAGTGGCACGATCTGTTTGAGCGATGATATCTGGTGGAATACCGTAGCGGCCAGCATTCCATCCGGCGTTTTGAAGTGTAGCTGGGCCAGCGTAAGAGTTCAAGAAGATGCGGTTGGCGTGGAGATTGGAGCAAGCCGCGAAAGCTGTAGCGGCTCCCAGCAGCATCCGTTCCAGGACTGGAATTGTGTTAACGAACAATTCGATAATAAGTAGTGGAATAATACCTAGTGTCGTTGATTTGATATGAAGGACGTGGCAAAGGAATGCCGCGATCGCCGCCCCAGTAATCATTGTCAAGTTCCTCTGCGGTCATGCGTGAGCGGAGAATGGAAATCAAAACCGAAGGTATTGTTAGCAGCGTGTGCCTATGACAATCATCTTGAGTTAGTGAGTTAATCACTTGATGCTAACACACAGGACTGACTTTCATGAGCCAGTCAGGACTCCATCGGAGCATGCCATCAAGGTAAGGTGTTTGGTTTGCTAAATCGTATCCTACACAATATGATTGGCAAATGAGCATTTCTCTGATGTTGCACGAACCTTTTCCGAAATCCGTTGCACCCCAACGTAATGACATCACGGTGAATGACTGGAGCTGAGTTGAAGGAGTGATATGTTGCACAAGCCGAGGAAGCTTACCAGAGGGAAAGTACATTTGATATAGTCTAACGGATCTGTCAATATACAAGCTGCATGATGTACGCGACACTCACCACCCGCATCATAGTCAAATCCAACTTGACGTCCTGCCCATCGGTGAGGGCACTGTCATTTCGCCACTTGACACGATTTGTACTGGGTAACTTGCCACTGCGTCACGTGGGCTTCATAGGAATACTTAGGGCAGGTTTCCAAGCAACGGAGGCGTTGTGAATTGGGGGTACCGCTAGAGGGTGCAGACGCGCCAGCTGAAGCGTTTTGGGGCAGGAAGGGGGTTCAGGTAGAGGAACTTGGGCAAATGCTTGCCAGGAAGCAAGGACAAGAAGGACAAGAGGCGCCCACATGACGAGTCGCAAAATGAGATATACGCACCACCAGGCTCGATCGAACTACAAAGGATTTTGTCGATGTCCGCTCCATGCAAGCCGCTGAGACCGTTTTTTGCCATGACGCAGCTACCCTTTTACCACCGTGGCTTCTGTGTGCTCATTGCACAGCACCACGGGTATTTAAAATGCTACTCCTTATGTTTTGGAGCCGAGAAAAACTAAAGGTGAACGGAGCGCTTGTATTCTATGACTTTACATGTCAAGATTCCAAATATGAGTGTACCATGCTATCATAAGTAGACTAATGCATTGCTAGTGAGGGAGCGGCCTGACAGTGGCAGTCCAAACAACAATGTCCATGAGCTGCATGGTGTCATGGTGTCGGCTTAGCTCCGAGGACCATAAAGCAAACCCATCATCGTTTTGGTCTCTCAAGACCGGAAATCTGATGAGTAATGACTGCCGCAAATCATCTTTGGTCCAGCAGGTCCAAGCAATAGTTCGGGCAAAATCTACCAGGACGCAGGGGTTTGCCGAAGAATTGTTGGGATGTAAAGCCCCTTTCTTTCGGATGGTGAGCACTAACGTATCCCTGAAAACCAATAAAGACCATACTTACTTGAGGGATGCAACATTTGAAACAATGGAAATTCGGGAGTTGTAAGTTGGCCTTCCATACTCGATAGCGCAAGTCATAGAGTTGCTGAAGGTGAGCGCAATCCCTTTGTCGGTGTTGACATGGTGCACCGGTAACCCAGCAGACTGAGCACTGCAGCCCAGAAGAAAAAGCTTTCTTAAATGAAATCAGCTGCTGCTTCATGTGCTGCTTCTGGTCGGCGGCTAAACTAGATACAATGGCCTGATCTGTCGCAGGCGGTAGGGGCGGGGGAGGTGGGGCGTGCTGGGGGAAGGTAGGGAACTGAGGGGGGTCAAGGCGTAGAGCGGGTGCAGGGCATAGAGCGGGTGCAGGGCATAGAGCGTGTACAGGGCGTAGAGGGGGTGCAGGGCGTAGAGGGGGTGCCGCCAGTGGTGTTTGAGGAGGTGCAACTAGTGGGGAGAGTTGAGATTGAGGAAGCTGCCTGCGGTCTGGTGCCAGAGGCATAACCAATGATGGGTCATAGATATTCTGTAGAGTAGGCGTCAGAACACTTAGAATATTTTGATAGCATGCATAATACCTTAGAAACAGTCATCTGACAGATATCGCAAAGCTGCACCGTCACCATTTCGAGACAGCTAGAGGCCCTGCCATCAAAGAACAATGATAAACCCAATCTCCTACACACTGGCGTGGAGAGCCATGAGGCTACCTCCAACACCCCAGTATCATCTTGACCTGCCTGTAAAGCAAAAGGCTTATACTTAGGGTCGTGAAATATGAATGACCATCCTGGCTTGCCATCCCGACATCCGCGACCAAATTCTTGTCCATAGTCCAGCATGCTGTTTGGCTTGCGCAGGTGAACAACTGCTCGTACGTCCCGGATATCCAAACCGGCTGAGAGTGCAGACGTGGTGTAGAGCACACGGAATGAGCCTGTACCAGCTCTAAAGCCGTCCAGGGTTTTCTTTTTATCCTCATCCGGTAGCTCTGAATGGTAAAACCTAGTCTCTGAGGCCTTGGCCATCACCTCGGCAGTTGCCTTCGTCTGACAGAAAACAAGTATCTTGTCTTTTGCTGGTAAATTCAGGAGCAGGCCCGCAACCCATGTGAGGTAGCTTTGCTCTCGGTGCTGTGCGTCTTGAAAGCGCAATGAGGAAGGAATGGCAAGCTGGCCGCCCACAATGGTGAAGGCATTGAATGAAATTTCCTTCCTGGTGGTGTCACCGCGGATAATCTCAGTGGCCCCAGAGAGCATCTGAAAATGTTCCAGGAACCGGGGGATGGTGGTGGGAGGCAGCGTCGCGGTACATGCAACAATTTGTAGAGGAAGTTGGCGAAGGTGCGGGATAAGAAGCAGACATGGTCGATAGTGCTTGGAGGTTAAGGCGTAATGAGATTCATCAATGACAATACGGGAAAGAGCACCCTTCTGAACTCCTTCTCGGAGATAGTTGAAAAATGATGGAGACTCTAGCTGCTCCACAGATACAAATATGGTTCTGGCGTCGTAGGTCTTCAATCCAGGGCTCCAGGTTAGGGTTCGGAGGCCTTTTGCCTCAAAACGAGTGCGAAGCTCATCCAACAAGGCTTTGAGAGGAACCATCACAACTGATGCCAGGTTTTTCTCTGCAATGCTAACCGCTGGCATCATATAAAGAAGAGTCTTGCCCTCCCCAGTGCCAAGGACAACAATTAGGTCCTTGACCCTGGCGCTAACAGCCTCTGAAGCGCGGGCCTGCTCTATGGATTTAAAGGACGCGCTGCCACCCATGAGCTGCCGAAGTTCTTGAAAGCGCAAGGGGTTGATGTGAGGGGGACCTGGACAGAGCTCCTGAGCCGGCTGAGATTGACGAAAGGCATATGCTGCAAAAGCATCTGATATTGCTCCCACCACCAAGGGCGTTAGGGCAGATTGCAAAGGCGTGATAGCCAATTCCGATAGCATATGAATGTCAGCACTGGCAGTGGGAAGCACCACTTCCTGGGGAGGGCAGCCTTGCGGGGAGACGGCAGGAATGACTGGAGGAAAGAGAAGGGCGTGATGAGCGCAGCTAAGAGCCACAAACTTTTGCAGGTGCTCGCTCGAGACGGACTGGATGTATGCATGGTCAACCGCATACCCCCTTGCAACCTCCCCCTGGTGCCCACTCTGCTCATCAAAATAATATTCAAGATCCAGACCAGCTACAAGGCGCTTGCAGTTTTTCCGCATAACACCAATGAGAAGATGGCGGATATCAGCCAGGCCCATAGGATGACCCAGTCCACCCTCGGAGACTGGTCTACCAGTATAGGCGACGAGGATGTCGGAGAAGTCGTCTGAGTCCCATGACCCATGCAACCCATTGAACAGGTGGTCTTCAAATCCAGCAGAGAACTGAAAGCCTTCCTTGTCTGGGCTGAGGTAGAGAGCGAGGATGGCTAAAGTCTTTGAGACAAAGGTCAGCTACGGTTGGACATTGAACAGAGGTGGCCAGAAACCTTTGGGACAAATGTGAGGTATGCTATCATCAACTGAGCAGCTTCTGGAGGCATGCTCCGCGAAATGACCCGCTCCTTCTCCTGGTTGGTCTGAGTCTTGTTATAGCGCGACACAAAGTTCAAATGGCCAGAAAACCAGTAGACGTTCCTAGGGTGAAGGTTGGTGTTTTGCCAGGACAAGACAGCGAGCTCAGTGCCTCGAGCAGGTTGTCCAGAGCCCAGATGATAGAGAAGAAAAAGCTTCTGAAGGCAGTCCTCGCACTCCCTCATCCAACGTCTGACTTGGCCCAGGTTCCATACCACGCCGCTGTGATTGTGTGACACGACAAAACGCTCAGAGAATGTTGATGTCATCTCTTTCATCAGCGCTGATCCACACCTCCCAAAGGGGTTCCTTCTGTCAGATAGAAATGAGTAGCCCGGTTCAAGATTGCTCAAATCATCATGTATGTGCTCCTGGTCAATGCTCGGTAAAGCAGCCCCTAGCAATACAACTTCGTACAGCTGAACCTTTGTCTCCTCCATGAGGATGTGGTACAGGTTTACAAAGTTGGCGATGGGAATAAGTCGTCCATCAAAACTGAGAGCAGACCCTTCAAGATCTGCCCACATCATTCGGGGAAGCAAGGACGTGTTGGCGGTGACAAATGAGAGAAAATGTCCGATCTCCAGCAGGTCGCCAAAAAGATTCATGCAATCCTCCCGGAGCCACCTGTGGACTTCTTCGATCAATCTGTTTGTCCAATCAAGTCAGTAGTCTGTCAAAGCCAAGAGAAGGGTAAGCATACGCCTGTGGATTGCTCTCCATAATGAGGGTGGGAGCATTTTTGAACAACAGACAGATTTGATAGAA
>QFEX01004115.1:2952-14756 GCA_003316505.1 Suillus alpinus
TCTCCCGTCTCCCATCTCCGAGGACATCCGGGAAATGGAATTTTCCGGGTCCGTCCGAGTGCGGATCTGTCCGGTTCACCTATCATATTGATGCGCTGCCAGTGCTTACTTTGACAGTAGAGATGGACAGATTTCGCAACACATGGGCCTTTTGTCAGCGTGAACAACACCGCATGGGTTTGAGCAGCCTTCTTGAGAGTCATGCCCTTTGTGCGACGTTGACAGTTGGGATGAAGGCACGAGTGGCTAGGAGGATAAAGCAGATATTCAGCTGGGACCATCATTAGATAAAGAAACAAAGGTTGTAATACAATTGAATGGACTTACCTACACCCCGTCGAGTGCCATGTGTCTCCCACAGCAACCCCACATCAATGGTGATCCCTCCATTCCAGATAACATCCTTGAGGAGGGACCATGCACCACTGACTTCAGCTGGAGAGATCGAACAGCCTGCACTGAGAAATGCAGTGATGGCAGGTGAAAGAACGAATGGTGGGTCAGACATTGGACTCAAAGAAGGCTCCACAAGGATAATGTCGTTTTTGAGCAGGGTTGCAAGATTGATGAACTGGAAAAGAGAAGTGAGCGAGGTGTTACTGATTGTGCCTCGCTCTTGTTCAAGATGGCGCAGCAAAGAATCAAATGTTGTCATGTCCTTCGATCACTACACTGAGCTATGTAGATAATAACTCGCTGATTGCACTAAGTCTAGATGGACCTGGACAGACCCGGACGGACACAGCCGGACGGTCCCGGAGTTTGCCAATTCCCTGATATTCTGCCATCTCCCGTCTCCCGTCTTCCCATCTCCCGTCTCCTGTCTCCCGTCTCCTGTCTCCCATCCTCCTGTCCTTCCCTCACTCCCATCACCACATTCTCATTTGGTTCACTTTGCACTAAACATCATTTCACAGTCATCACCGATTTCCAGATTTATTTGATTCATATCTGCCAGGATTTGCCCCTATTGACCACAGATCCAAGAAAATCATCTGGGGGCACTTATTCTCCATCAATACTTTCCCATTTGCTTGAATTTTCAATAATATAATTACTTTCATGTACATACACACAGGTTATATAAACAACAGTTGTGGAAAACAGGGGTGCTGCCCATGTATGAACGAAGAAGTGGAATTGAGTCGCAGCTTGAAAAAAACCACGCAAGTTTCCTAATTGAGGTTTTAGCGAGCTAAGCGTTTTCCATGTGGCCTTTGGCGAAATACACGAAATTGCTGACCTAAGTGTTGATACGCGCAAACCACGCGCCCTAGCGAGGACCATTCCCACCCCATCGCCCCCTACTTCTTAGACGAGTCCAAGCCTGTTGTGCCTTCGGCACAGGAAGGCAGCAGAGCGCTTCGCGCTCCTTTGGGAGGTGCCTGTGGCACCTGTATTCCAAGGAGCACTTCGTGCTCCTTGGGTCTTCATCATATCACTCTAGGACATTTTCAATAAGTTATTGTGATGGTACACATACATGTCTATATAAAAGTACACAACTTGTAAATCAATCTCTGACCAATCTTCTAACCACCTCTGTATACACCACATTCGTTGTCTTTCTGCCTCTCTCATCTTCAGGGAAAATTGCAAACACTCTGGATGGGTGAGTGCAGCAAGACAAAGCCACATACAGCTGTCCATGACCGAACACAGGTGTACGTAGGTTAAGACCAACCCACTTGACACTCTGTCCTTGAGCCTTGTTGATGGTCATGGAAAATGCAAGACGGACGGGGAATTGACGACACTTGAGAGGAATGGGGTTTTCTTCACTACTGGCCTCCAAATTCATCCGAGGAATTAGCACAGTGTTTTCATCTTCAAGATGAGGTCCCTCATTGCCTTCTTTAAGGACGCGACACTTGAGAACACGTGTGTTCCAATCCACCAGGATCATGCGAGTTCCATTATAGAGTCCCTGGGTGGGGTCCAAGTTTCGCAAGAGCATGAGAGGAACACCTTTTTTGACCTCCAGTTTGTGCAAAGAAAATCCTGATGGAGCGAGGGTATGAAGGAACTCTTGAGGGATGTAATCATAGTCCCTCTCTGTGACTGAGTCTGCACTGGTAAAGATCTTCTTGTCTCCAGGAAACAAATCGAGGATGGTGGAGTTGACCTCATCCACATCAGTATTTTTTGCAGAGAGGATGGTGCGATCCAGAAAGTAAGAATCAGGCATGGCAGGATGATTTGGAAGCAAAAGATCGGAGTAAAGAGCATTGATGAGGGATAGAATGTCATTGCCATTGGGACACTGCATTTGTTCTGGGAGAGTCACTGTGCCATCTCCATCTGTGCCTAAGCCAGCTCCAATCTGAAGAAGCCATGCTGCAAAATTATCTGATTCAGGATCTTGGCCAAGACGCATGTTTGTCTTCAGGTGGAAAATACGAAGATTTGGCCAGAGTCGAGATCAACAAAATGTGGCACCCACTATCTGCTCCCTGGATCCATGAGGCACCACTGGCAGAGTCTGTCTGAAGTCTCCTCCAAAGAGCATCGTAATTCCTCCAAAGGGAGCATCAACGCTCAGAAGATCACGTAATGTGCGATCGAGTGCTTCCAGGATGTGACGGTGAAGCATAGGAATTTCATCGCAGATGATCAGGCAGGTGACCTTGAGAAGCTCATGGAGGACGTCCCCTTTCTTGATGTTGCATGTGCTATCCTCATGAATGGGGATGGGGATCTTGAAACGGGAGTGGGCAGTACGTCCGCCTGGCAGAAGAAGAGAAGCAATTCCAGAGGAGGCCACACAGAGAACGATCTTGCCCTCAGCACGGATTTTGGAAGCAATGAGCTTGCAGAGATATGTCTTGCCACATCCGCCTGCACTGTGCACAAAGTATGCATGACCATGGGTTTGCTCATTGCGACTCATGACATCATCAACCACTGCATTAAAGACATCCCTCTGCTCCTGGTTGAGAGTAGGGACATCTCTGTCCACAGCAGCCTGAAGTGCGACCTGATCATAGTCACGCTGCTCAACCACCAGTTGGTTGCCCTCCCTGTCCCCCCAGTTCATAACAGACAAAGGCATTTCAGGGAAGTGCTGGAGAGACTTGGCATTGTTGCGAAGAAGTCCATCGATGAGATAGAGCCCATAGTCAAGCACCTGCTCATCGGTAGGCTCTTGTATGCGCAGTCTATTGATAAGACGGGGACGTAGATCATCACAGAGATTATGCTTGAATTGGTCCCAGAGCTGAAGAGGGTGGGTAGGGTTGCAGTGAATGAGGATGATGACAAAAAGACTTCGCAAGTGATGTCCGGTGCGCATGTCAGAGGCCTCTCACAAGCATTGGATCCATTCGCCATCATCATCGAGCAGACCTCTGAGCAGGCATGCTTCCTTGAACGTTGCGCAGAGATGATCATTAACAGTCCGAAGGTTTTCATAGGAGGTGGCTCCTTTAAAATATATGGTAAGTCAAAGGCATGACTAAAGATTAAATATTACATGCCTGGAACCACGGTCAGAAGGAGTCTCAGATAGAAGCGCTCTCCAGAGTTGGGTGCAGCAGCATACATCCTTCCTATGGCTACTCCACGTTCACGCACGGTCCATTTCTTCCTGTCCTTCCATACAAAGTGAGAGGGAAAATCTTGGTAGAGGTAGTTTTGAGCTCCAGCTGCCACCAGGACATCATCGCAATTGGCCTTGAACCATCCAGTGAGGCAAGTCTCCTTGGCTGCAGCACGGTCCAGAACGTCCTGGGCATCATCGTCAGGATCATAGACAACCATCTGATCATCAGGAAGGTGGACCGGCAAGCGGTAGACAGAGGGCCATTCCAGATGCATGGGAAATTCAAAGATGCGCCAAGCAGCCTCGGTGGAGCTGACATATCTGGAGTCAATGTAGTTTTTGACCTCATCCACTGCACCACCCATCTCCAAGGTAGCACGGTCGTGTCCCTTGTAGATGTACTTGTGGATGTACTTGACAGACTTGATGGATGCACAGACCTCCAGGTTGATGTGACAATTAAACTCGACCAGCAGCTTTGGAGGATAAGGAACAACATCTTTGTTGGTGAAGACATTGTCATTAGGCTTTCGGATGGTGCGGCCATTGTCAGGTCTCGCGTACTCTGGATAGCCATCCTCCCTCATCACAGTTTGTGCACAGAAGGACTTGGGAAAACGCTTCTTGCAAAGTCCATTTTCGATACAATGTTCTGGAGTGCAGGGACCATGAAGCATGAATGAGCTGACAGCCTCATAGAGTTGTGGATGGGCATTCTGGTCAGGAATCTGGGCAGAGATGAAGGAGTCGACTTGCTCAGTGGTTCGTATTTTGAACTGTGGCTCCAGAAAGATGAGGAGGTGCATGTGAGGAAGACCGCGCTTCTGATATTCAATGGTGTACACCAATCCAGCAACCGCTCCATAGTAGCCTTTGCGAACCTTTTTCAACAGAGCCTGCTGCTTTTGATAAAAGACGCGAGCCACCAAGTCTGGACGATCGACAGCTGTCTGACCTATGCAAGTCATCAGGAATTAAATCGCAAATAAGGCAAAAAATGCAAACTCACCAGGCAGAAGATTCTCAGCAATTTCAGGCCAACTCCCATTTGCTGTCATGGTGAGGAACAGGTCGGGTTTTTGGCATGCACAACATATGGCCAAGGAGTCTTGAAGCAGCTGATACATGTAGTGAGGACCTCCACTATGAGAGGATGGAAGAATGATGGAACGTCCTGTCTCTGCCAGATTGCCGATGCCTTCATTAATGACATTATCAGTCAAGCCTCTGTAGCAGTCTGCCCTGAGTCTTTTCTGATTATTCCTGATCCAGTTGAGATTGCCTTGCTCAATGGTAGCCCAAGCATCAACTATAAACTGCTGGAACAGTCGGCCTGCATGAAAGATGTTGTCTGGCTCGATTTCAAGAGGACGGGTGTGCAAGCGATAGGCATAGTACAGCAGCTGGGTGACTTTTTTTGCACGTTGACGTCCACCCTGAGGGACATTGAGGGGAATATCCAGATGCCAGCCCTCCTCGCCAGAAGGAAAGAGAAGGACATAGTGAAGGGTGGAATACACATGGCTGAGCTGGCTTATGCGCTTGAGTTGACCACCTTGAAGTCGCAAGATGATATCGCGTTTGTCAGAAACCTCCTCAGATCCATCTCCAGGAATAATGGCAGCAATTTCATTGGCAGTAGGAAGATTGTATCTCCTCCCATCAGTGCCTGGCTGGAAGTGAATGCGTACAGAAACATCTCTTTGCTGCTCGGGAGGCTTCTCTCTCATGACTTGATAGGCCTGCTTGTACAGTTGAGCATAGGGATGGTGTCTGTACAGCATGTCATGCAGCTCTCTGAGAACGCGAGGATCGAGATTGTCATTTCTGTTGGCACGAACATTGGTGGCATCCTCTGAGTCATAGATATAAAGCTGAGCATAGGCAGGTTGTTGACCCTCTCGAGGCATAAGACTTCCCATGAGGTGATGAAGAGCTCCATGAATACGAAAAACGCTTGGGCCAGAGCCATGAAGAGCACAATCATCAACATCAACCCCCACTGAGGTGAATGCCATAGCACTGTTGTACTGACAAATGGAAGAGACAAAGGAGCGCTGAGTGTACAACTGCTGGAGCTCAGGAGGCCATGGTAGGAATGGTGGAAGGGCGACTTGGCCCTGCAAGCAACACATGCCAAACCGTGGTTCGCGTACACGGGAATTAGACAGTTTTTCACAATCAAAGTGCCTGGCATGACAGTTAGGACAGAGTACATCGAGATGGCCAAGATCATGAGGATTGACAGGCTCTGTATATGGTCGGCCTCCAAGAGGAACAGGAATATTCTGTAGTGGTGGTGGTGGGGGTGGTGATGATGGTGGCGACAGAGGAGGTGGTGATGATGGTGGTGATGAAGGAGGTGATGATGGTGGTGACGGTGGTGGTGGTGGTTGATCATCATTTTGCTCATGCTCTAGATCATCCTGCTGACGATGTTCACGCTCCTGAGTTCTCCTTCTCTCTTCATCCTGCTCATGCTGCTCCTGTGATCCTGGATTGTGATAGTCCTACCAAGCGTCTTCCATACATGCCTCATACTGAAGCCTCCGCTCCTCCTGATTAAGACGGCGCTCCTGCTCCTGCTCAGCTATATTGTGACGACGTGCTTCCTCTGCCTGTCTATGCAAGAGATCGTGTTGCTGAGCTTGCAAATCAAGTGCTTGTCTATGCATCTCTTGAGCCTCCTGGTGCTGCAATTGTTGATGAAGCTCCTGTTGATGCTGACGCTCCTGTTGCAGCCGAAGCTCCTGTTGATGCTGACGCTCCTGTTGATGCTGACGCTCCTGTTGACGCTGATGCTCCTGTTGCAGCTGAAGCTCATGTTGATGCTGAAGCTCCTGTTGCAGCCGAAGCTGCTGTTGCAGCTGAAGCTCCTGCTGATGTTGAGCATAAGCTTGTCTCTGTAGTATTTCCTGCTGAACCTCTTGTTGACGGTGAGCTTCCTGTGCTTGTCTCTCCAACATTTCCTCTCTGAGTTGACGAAGGCGAGGATCCTCCATTTGTTCGACTTGGTTTTGCAAGTTTTGGAAATGATGATGAAAATGAAGGTTAAATTGTGCATAATCATGTTCAGCTGGAGGAGGTTGAGGAATATTGAGAGGATTAAAAGGAGGTGGAGCTGGATGAGGTGGAATAGGTGGCGGTGGATTAGGAGCAGGGGCAGGAGCAGGAGCAGGGGTAGGATCTTGTCTATTACGCCTTTGCCTTTGTCTTCGCCGTTCATCATGAGCCTGATTGAAATTTGCCATAAGATTGGCAGTATGATCAACTCGGATTCCCTGAACACCAGGTCCATTGTGGAAGGGGTGGGCATTCTGCATGTTTTGAGGATAAGCTGCACCCTCATAATATACAGCACCATGCACGGGTGCTTGAGGAGCAGCAGGATAGGCAGGAGCTGGCTGGGGAGCATAGCCATGGCCATCGAATTCAGGAGCCTGGGGAGGTAATGGTTGGGGAGGATGGTGATTACGCCACTGACGATGCGCCTCATGACGCTCAATGGCATGACGTGGAATTCCAGGAAATCTCTGCACAGGAATCTGGACATGATTTAAATTTCTGAGTATTTCGGGAATATTCTGATTTATGAAATTAGAGATGGTTTGAAACTAAAATAAAAAAATATACGCACATTATGGACAGGGACAGGAATAGGGCCAGGAACAGGGACAGGGACAGGAGCAGGGCCAGGGACAGGGACATTTTGCAGTAGACGGCGTGAGGGAGGTGAGCCAAGATCACGTTGATTTCTGTCAGCCTGACGGGCAGCAGACTGAGCTCGCTGAGGTGAAGTAAGTGGAGTCGAAGGATTCCTGAGGTGAAATTTTGTCAGAGACCATCAATCAAAATCAATAATATATTTACGTACATGGTAGCACACAGCAGGAAAGTTGATTGATGAGAAGGGACAATCGTAGCAATTGACAGAGAAAGGAGATCCACTGCAGCAATATTAGTCGAAGAAAACATGACTGACACACATTACTCACATAGGTCGGAACCGAAAAAGCGGATTTGTGTGGATGGTCGAAGAAGTCTGAGCCTCCCAAGGTAAAGTTCGAGTCAGGAAATCAACGTATGACAATGCTAAAGACAACAAAATGCTGTCCGAGATGATACCCCAAGGGATAGGTTGGCAACTGTGAGCAACTGCTAGATAGAACACCTAACAGTCAGACTCAACGCAAAAGTGTCCCGCCAACCAAATCTCTGCACTGTAGTGCTGTCAGAGGTCCCAGCTAAAAGCTGATAGCAACTGGCGAACACCTGCACAAACAGGTGGCCAGGGAGGTAGGACTTGACAGAGAGATCTCACAGGACAGTCTCTGACAACTGCAAAAGACGCCCGCAAGAACTCGTAGCACGTTCATCTTGTATACCAGAGTTCCCCCTACTGTCTATGGAATTTGGGCCCAGGGTCAAGCAACAACCACACCACACGATCCTACACTCCAAGGGGGTCCAAAAACGGTCCAAAATGCGGTCCAAAAAAGGGGAAAAAAGCGAAAATCACTTTTTTTCAAAAATATTAACATTTATAAATACATGGATAGGTAAAAACTTCACCTCAGAAGTGGAATTTCACTATTTCACTGGAGACTTGCAATATACAGTGAGGGAACAGAAGGGAAAGGATGTTTGACAGCAGGGGGGGGAAAAGAGGTCCAGGGTTTCGAAATGTCGAAAGCAATAGGGAATGGAACTCCGAAAATGAAAACCACGCGAGAAAACCACGCGAGTTTCCAAAAAAAGAGGTTCAAGCGAGACAACCGAAACAAACCGAAACTACACGCGCTAACCGAGGCCATGTGCGCTACGCGAAAATGCCCAAATCATTCTCACGTTCGTCCTCCCTTGGGCGTGGACATTCCCACGCGTCGCCCCTTACTTCTTTGATTATCCAACATTTTCACAGCCTTACAAATTTTACTTTGAACACCACTATTAAATAGATTAATTCTGTTGCTTCTTCATGCACTCAGGGTCTGTGGTCGGCTCTCAAAGTCAAACCACCTTATGATCTCTATCTTCATCTCAACAGACGTCAAGATCATCACTCTCATCGTGTACTTCATCTCCAGCTCTTTGTCGCTACTGTCAATCTCCAGCGCCAGCATCAAAATGTTCAACGCTGATATCCTTCCCTGCCCCTTCTGGCACACTTGATGCTGCTGTTGGAGCGACAGTACTTCAAGCACTAACATGACCCCAAAGTGCTTAACATCATGAAATGGGCTCACGGAGCAAGGGGAACATCAAAAGACTCCGCAGTTGCACGTTGGAAAGGTCGTACGACATTCTTCTCCGGCATCACTGTTGAAAGCCAGTGTTGTTGCTGCTGGACCATCACATCCCGAAATGTTTCTAGAGGTCGGCGTGTGTGAGCAATAGTTGTTCATTTCCTATGTACGATAAATAGTTGGGCAGGAAACTCCAATTCCACGTTAGTTGATGATGGCATCAGTGTATTCGGTTGTGGCAAAACCGATGCGGCAGTTGGTGGTATCGAACACGGAGTAGAAGCGCTCGAGGAATGCGTAGCCGTTGACGAAGTCGAAACCTTGACCACTGGACGTGCCAATGTCATTGACAATGAGATAGACGGCGCTGCTGCTACCACCAATATATATATTGAGGGAACGAGGCCAGATCTGGCCGTTAGGTGTGAGAGCGTAGGTGTTCTGTGTTCAGGAACTTGTAAGTAAGGGATAATAACACCTCGAAATAGAAATGGCGTACGCTGCCAACATTGAAGTCCAGATTCTTAAGGGCACTATACTGGGTGGATGTAATACGGAGCAAACCAGTCGCCGAATCCAGAGTAGAGCCGGTTGCAGACTGGTACTTGGTAAAGGCATCTATCGAACACTGATTAGACTTTGATCACTCGCCGAACTTGAAATACACACCAGTGGCAAGGTAAATGAGGGTGGTGCCAGTGTCAACGATACCAGCCGTCGCAGACAAGATCGTCGTGGTGCCGTAAGTGATGCTTTCGTTGATACCCCAGTAGTAGGATGCATTGAGTGTGGTGGTAAGAGGACTGGAACAATTGCTGTCAGTCTGGATTGATCTGGGAGCTGAAGTAACTTACGTATATGCAATAGAGCCGGTGTATTTGGTGGCATCAGTTCCACCGAAGGTGAGCTCTCCATTGGTAACCGTCAGCGAAGCGGTGGGCTCGAAAGAGACACCGACGACGACCTGAGAAATGATGCCCTGTATGAACAGATTCTGAGTGACGGTCGGGATCGTCGTCAACGGTTCATTTGTCAGAGTACCCTCTGTCAAGTCGAGAGGCCCGAGACCAAGGATACCGTCAACACCGCTGAAGCCAGATGCCATAGAAGGAGAAGAAACACCGATGGATTGACTGGTAATGGTGAGCCCACTACCGAGAGTGACAGTGTCGGTGTACTCAGTTCCTATATATCATCGTAAATATTTTCAACTTATGGTATATTTGTATGTCATACCAAAGAAATAGCCAGTACCATAGCTGACCGATACAGGCTGACCAGTGTTTACGCTGGTGCTGGTATTCGCGTACGAAGTGGTGGCGCCAACCCAAGTGTTCGAGCTACCGGTGTCGACGATCAAGTTGTCTGTAACAATCCATTAGCAGCCGCATAAATTCTCAGAATTAAACTTACAGGTTGTAGCAGGGCTGCCAATGCCAACTTGTGCGATGTAAGAGACAGCATCGTTGGTCACGGGAACGCTACCAGCACGGCGGTTGAGCGTGTTGAAGGAGCGGTCCTTAATGGCAGCCACGCGAGCTTTATCACGCTGCAAGAGGTTGATGGTACCATTGGTGATGTTTAGCTTCCTGGCGATGGGGAGGGTGACGGGGGAATTGCGAATTTCAACGGGCGATGCCACAATTGACAAAGCCAGGAGGAGAGTTGTCCACAAGGATGCAGCGAGGAACATGATTGACTCGAAAAAATCATACAATACTCAGTAGCCCATTATATATGCGCTGGCGAATGCGAATATTGGGCACCTTAGCCACGTATGAGACGTCTCCCCTCGAAGAAACCAATGACAAGAAAATCACGGTCCGAGTCATCCCACTGTACGCACGAGTTCAAGGATTCAACTCCTAGTATGAGGGCATATTGATATGCCTGTTTACCCATGCTCCACTAGTTAATTGAGTCCTTCCTTACCTCACATTCATTTCCATAGCGACACTCGCCCACCTTCAAGTTGGCAGTAGGTCAGTGCTAGGTTGATGGAGCAAATGTTGCTGAGGAGGGCGGATGTCCCCGGTTGTCCTGGGCCTACCTGTAGTGGCACACTGACGTTATTTGCCAACTCGACACATGATACCATGGAATATTGTTATTACCAAGACTGATGGAATGGCAATTTGACGAGATGTTTGTGGTTAGTCATGATCATGCGCACCAATATTTGGCATAGACATACATCATATGCAAATTGGAAATGTTTGCTGGAGGTTCGCATGTCTCGAAGGAAATCAGTGCAAATGCTATCTCGTAGCGGTGCACATCAGTCCCCAACTCCCATCTGGAATCAACAGGGTCCTATATGCGATGCATCGTCCAAAAGGGCCAAGGAGTTTCATGCGATCATGGTCCCAATTGTTGTACATACGTCATGTGCGAGCACCGAGTCGTGGAGATGTGTCTGGGAACTGGAAGTCCAGTGGCAGATTTTAATTGTTGATGTGTATTTTGACCTAGCGAAGGAGTACCATTGCACCCGTGCCGGCAGCGACGTATGTCCACTGCATTCTGGGTTGCCAACGCAGGGCGTCGGTAATTGATTGTTTGTTCGATGAGCGCCGAGCTCGAGGTATAGTTTCGTCCAACCAGCCGTCGTATCGAACCTCCTTACCTGCCATCAGGATTTATTTCCCTGATCAAATCATTCAAAATGTTTTTCTTCATGTTGCTAAACAACACTAGCTAGACGCCATCAGCTGGTCAGTAGCCCTACAGGAGCAGCACACAAGCTGCTTCTCGCATTCAAAAATAGAAGGTTCGCATTTACAACACTATCAAAGAACCACAAGTGATGGTTGCAGCGAGTTTCCTTCAGGTAGCTCAATGAAACCCAATGTGTGTACCGTGTCTCATACACTACATCTTTTTGTCGGTGTGATCATTGATTTTGTAGTGATTCTCCGAGTCCTCCTGCTAGTGATGCGTTACTGCAACTGACAGGATTCCTCCGGTACGCCGTTACCCCGTCCGCTCATTTTTAATTGACCGAAGTCTGCTGGCTT
>QFEX01004239.1:0-14733 GCA_003316505.1 Suillus alpinus
ACCCGATCCTCATGACTACGCGCAATCAACATCATCCTCATCCAAGAGATCAAATCACTTCAGCCAACCTAAGCAGATGACCATCCCTTATCGTGCTGGTGAACAGTCTCACAGATTGCATATACCCCATGATCGCTGCATGTCATCATTCCAACATCCAACCACATGACATCTCTACAGCAGAACATTGGATCATCATGCCATCATTGCGGCACAGCCACACACAGCTCTATTATTATCCCCCCCACAGCCGCATCTGCTATGTCATATCTCTTGGGTCATCTCTGCACAGCACTTTCATGCTGACTGAGGAGGATTCATCATCATTCGTCATGGTGTGTAATGGTCACTGCTTTGATTTATCATCCCCCTTTACCTATGACATCATTCTCCAACCTTATTATTCATCCTGTTCTATTTTTTGCTTATGCTTGGAAATGATCTTTGAAGCGCATTCCACAACCTTCTGTAACATTCTGTGACATTCCGTATCCCTCCATATGCTTCCCTATTCTTCCTTGACCTTCCTTACCCCCATCATTTTCTCCCTCTTATGTCTAGAACACAGTTTTGTATACGCAGTTGTACGCAAACTACTCAACCCTATATAAACCCCTGTACTTAGCTACAGAAAATATAACTTCCCATCTTCCCATCTTCACATTTCATGTCCAGTTCCCTCTGAAGCCTCAGATAGGCTTCGCATTTTTTAGTCTTCCCACGTCATTCCTGGACTGTGTTCACCTGGAACACGGTCTTATTCCTCAAGTCTATTCAAGTCATTCCAGTCGTCAGCTGCCCGTGTGCAGTGTTATTCTATCCTCTCTCTCTACCACTCCCACACCCCTAAACCTTCAACACTCGAAGTGTTTTGGACGCACTATCAGGGTCAGGCCACCCAAATTGAACAACTACTGTACCCAGCGCTTCTAAGCAAAAGGACCGCCGAGCAGTAGCGTTGTTTTTTGTGTTTGTTGTTTTTTTTGAGGTTTACAGCAGACCGACAACGAAGATCGACAGCGTGCCACAGCCTTGCTCAACAGCGAATGGCAGAACGATCTCACGGCCAGAAATACACACCCTGGAAACAAGGAGATAAAGTTTGGTTATCCGCAGCACACCTCATCACACGACTCCCCTCAAAGAAGTTAGCACCAAAACGCTATGGACCATTTGAAGTGATAGAAGTCTTATTGCCAATCACGTTCAAATTGAAGCTTTCAACAGCTTGGAGAGTTCACCCCACGTTCCACACTTCTGAACTATCATCCTATCAGGAAACAGAGATACACGGACCCAATTTCACAGAACCACCTCCTGACCTTGTCAACAGAGATGAACATTATGAGATAAAAGCCATCTTATCGCACAAAGGACCACCTTCACGCCGACGTTATCTCGTATCTTGGGTCGGATACCCTGAATCCGAAAACTCATGGCTTCCAGAAGCGGAACTCGAAAATGCAGCGGAGATTCTAAACGCCTATAAGAAGAAGCTCAAGATCGTTGCAAGAGCATTAGGACTTTAAACCAGATCTTCCACCATGTCTTCCAGAACCTCTTCCAACGGATCCGAACTTTCCAACTTTGTGAACACTGAACCATTCGCCGCACCTACCACCAATGACCATCATAGGGCCATGTGAGAGGCCATCATCCTAGACGTCCAACACGCCATGAGGCTTGAAAACTACATCGTGCAGCATGATGATCAATATCTAGCAGAACTCGTTATCGCATTCCGTGCAGCAGACGCATTAACGTCCACCGTCATCCACATCCAACGTGACCCCTCTGCCCCGCTTGGGACCATTCCCCTCAGATACAACCAGAATAAGATCAAAACCGCGCTTTTGAACCTGCTCCAGTTCAGGCAGGACTTTCGGACTTTTGCCGATACACTTAGCATGGAACGAGCGTTCAATACGCCTCCAGAAGGCCTTTCAGTCATTGAACAAGAAGGGCATTCCTTTACGATCGACCCCTTTATCCCAACCCGTTCACCATCTCCGTTCAACGAAGAAAGCGATCAAGAACCAGAAATCATTCACTCCCCCCGCTATGTACCTGCACCATATTCTTCACCCACCTCCATTGAACCCGACCTTACGGAATCCGTACCAAACGTACCTCGCTCCCCCACTCCTGAGTTAATGTGTTATTCCCCACCTGCGACTCTTCCATCATTCCTAGACGCCCCTCGCAATGTCGTCCTCATCAACCAACTTCGAACCCAATCTGAACAGGTTTATCGGACGTTGTCACCCAGAAAGAAGAAGGTCAAAACAATGACCATACTTTCTATGGGACTCCCACTTAGCAGGACACTGAGAATACGCAAGGATCCCACTGCAGAAGATAGTGACTGGAAGTATTCCGTCAATGTCGCCCAGATGGAAGCAGGTGAAACCACGCAGAATTACCCTTTTGAGGGAAGATGCCGTCATTGCCAACTATATGGCCATAAACAGAAGCATTGCAACAAGTATTTCTGCCGCATTTGCACCAAATTCGCTCCAAAGCATCTTACCGCATTCTGCCCGACACTTGGAGGCGAAAAGCTCTTGAGACGAGGACCATCTGTCGAACGGTTCTATCGAGATCTTAGGAAGCTGGAGTATGCTTACGACCAAGAGTCCAAACGGGTGAGGGATAACAAGGAGTGGAACGAATGTGAGGCAACAGAGTTACTCGCAGAGGTCGACCTCAACCCCGCTCTCTACGAGAACGAAGATCAATGAAGTCGGTGACTTCATCCCTTGAACAGAGGGTAATGTTACGATAACATGCAGCCCCTTATCTTTTTTCTCTATCTTGTACAGCATACTTGATCGCCGTCTGTCTTCTCTGATCGTTCTTATCTTTTCTTGATCGATTCTCACAGTACACTGGATTCCTGATCGCCGTTACCTATGCCCTCTACCCTTACCAGTGTACCGGTACGCTTGCCCTGAAGTTCTGTTTACCTATAAAGTAGTCGATCTACCTATCTTGTATTTTCTTAACTTGAATCTACTCAGTCTTGAGATAGACCTTCCTTGAGCAAGATCACTCTCGTATTCATACTTCACTTAGACTCATCGTCTTCGTGTCTAATACTCGATCGATCCTTATACCATTGTCTTAACTTGACGACTTCAGTTACCAAGTCAGGACTACCTTCGACAATACTTGACGCTATTGCATTGAACTATTGTCTGCGGACATAGTGCTTTAGTCACCATCTGAGTCTACGCTCCAAGCGTAACACCAATATCTCCCAGCATTTGAGCAAAGGAAATCCAACTGTGGAATAACTAGTTAATTGTGTGCACACTTTCATCAAGTTTTTGCGTCTCTCTACTGTCTTTATGGGTCAAAAAGCCAAATATCTAACCCTGGCAGAGAAAACCGCTGCATTGCACAAACAAAAGGTGAACTATGCACAGTCTGAGAGGTATGTCACTACACTACACAGCATACAGTCAGTATTCTTAACCTTCACATTGTTATTGGCAGGGGGAAAGCTACTCGTTGACTTCGACATTCTCAAATCTACGCCAAAGCACACAGTCACAAAGGCTCGTCCAAGCCACCCCTTGTATCATCCCAGCTTCCACCCTTGCCTCGAGTCCTCATCAATCTAGCAACTGCCTCCCTTCCGGATGGGGATCTATTTCATTGTGCTTCCCAAAGTGCTGATAATCTTGATGAATCCAAGCTCCCACAATGGGACAATAATCCCCCCTACACTATGCCTCCTCCATCCGACACTCCAGCAGAGGTTCATTTCACAGAAAACCTTATGCAGGTCATGCACAGCCGTAACTCACGCTTGGAGAAGGAGCAGCTACAACAACATGCACGGAAGTACAATGCAGGAGGGAAAGGTCTTTGTACAGAGTTGAAAGATGCTATTGGTGTGCTGCTGGGACAATGGTACATATTACAAGACTATATTTCCGGCATGAAGGACTGTGATAGACACTGTAAGATGGCTCAATGCCTCTTGCAATGGTGCGCATGCAGGATTTATATTTATCACACCAAGGTTCAGAAAATGCTGAGCGGAATCAATCCATATATTTAGCTACAAAATCAGAATGCCGGGATTGATACTACAAGTGTGCGGAGGTAGTGACGAAATGCAGCCATATCATCTTCCTTCAAAGCCGTACAGTGGCAACCACGTAACATTGCTGCGATCATCGCAAGCACCCATAGCCATTAGTCTGAACAGCTGTTGTCTGAGATTGAATCAGAACACATGTACATCTCCGATTTATGACATACTTACTATCAGTGGACATGCCATCCAACTGTCAAAGTCGATATTGACCCTGAATGCACGATCATGTTGCTGAGCGATGTTGAAAAGTCGAACAATCAATTTCATAATATCCTAGATGTGTTGAGTCTGGATGAACAATAAAAGAGGGACTACAATGGTGCTCACTTTGACATCACTCTTCCAAGGTCGTTGCTCAGCAAAGCTATCAAAGAGGTGAAGTTCCTTGCGCTGGAGGTGCACAATACACAATACCCAATGACCGATGTTCGAGGGCCTATGAACTGGTATGATCCACACATCCTTGGCCCAATAACAAGTCCACAACATGTTGCGCCAAAGCATGTCATCTGATGCATTGTACTGAATGCAGGTGAGGTCGTGTGTGGACAAGATCGCGTATTGCTCTACAGCGTGAATTACCAATTCGCTTGATAAGCATGACACATAAGCTGTGCAAGCATGAAAGTGCTGTGCAGGGATGATGATCCATTGCTCTGCTGTAGAGATGTCATGTGGTTGGATGTTGGAATGATGACATGCAGTGATCATAGGGTAAATACAATCTGTGAGACTGTTCCCCAGCACGATAAGGGATGGTCATCTGCATAGGTTGGCTGAAGTGATTTGATCTCTTGGATGATGAAGATGATGTTGGTTGAGCATAGTCATCATGATGGTGAGGATCGAGTGGATAATGGCATGCCATGAATGGTGGAAGAAGTTGTTGAAGAGGATTGGGGGAATGATGAGGGAATAGGACATATAACTCAAGGATTTCGAAGATTTCCACAAATTGGCAAAGTCTGGCTGAGCATTGATGTTTTCTGAGAGTGTTGTGGTTGAAGATGGGAGGACATTGGAAGTGTGGGAATGGGGAAAAGTGAATCAACCTTGTTGAACACGGGATGCCGTAAGAATGCGGAATGCCATAATATTGAGGGAAAAGCTCGAAAAAGTCGAAAATCACGAAAATTCAGGGAAATGAAAGAAGAGTGACGTAAGGAGTGATATGGGGAATAGAAGGTAGACATAAAAAGCCATGTTCTCACTACCAAACACTTTTGGTGCGTGACAACGCCCTCCAGAGGTTCCCGAGAGCTTTTGAGCCAGGGACACAGCATCCAATGCATGAGATGCAAATTGTGCTGGAGATGCAAGTGAGGTCGTCCATCGGGTTTGGATATATTGAAGATGCTCCTGCCGCTGGTGAAGGGGTATAACAAAATTTTTGTCTGTAATTCACTGTGAGAGGACGAAAGGACATATTGGAGGGATGATAATTACTACCAGGTACTGAAAGGGCAAGCCCTGTTGCAGCAAGCTCATCGCCGAACCATCTGCAAAGATTGTCCGCCTCCAACCCAAGGTGCCACCGCTCTTCAATACATCTGTCACTCTTCAACATTGCACGAATTCTGTTGCGAATATTTTGGTCCTCTAGCCAACGAGGAACATCACCTGTTGAAGGGGTGATCCATACATCTTCCATCAAAGATTGATCATTGTGTAGATCGTTGAGCTTTGTTGGAAGTGGTGTTGGAAGTGGGATGCCGTAGGTTGGGTCATAGAGCTCCTCAAGGTGTTCACAATATGCATTGAACTTACAAAGCACTGTCATTAATGCTGGTTGACGTTTTGAGATTGCCTTGCAAGTCTGTTGATGAAGTTTGGTGCCTATTGAAGATCATCAGTGTCATCAAATAGAAGTATCACTAGTACCACCTACCCAGTGCCTGTTGTGCACCGCCCACTGCACGATCCAATTTATCCCATTTGAAGAAGCTCCCGATGGCACATTTGCGAATATTGATCTTGATGTCCCATGCTAGAAGCAGCATCCGAACAAGTTCACGCCTTTCAACTCTGGAAATTGATCATGAACATTGAGCAATGCATATAACACCTCAACCTTGGCCATGAGACATTGATGACCCCGTTCAAGGCTGTCAAGTGCCTCAAGTGTGTCATTTGCAGCATCAGCTTTGGTCATTGTCTCTTGTGTTGCCTGCAGTGCCTTTTCCAAGGCATCTAGATCTGCTTGCAGAGAAAGAACAGTATCTAACTCTTTTTTTAAGCATGCAGGTGCATCTACAGCAAGAGGTCAGTGATGCTTGACTCAAGAGGGCTGGGAGGGCTGAGAGGGCTTGGAGGATTGTGGGAGGTACATACGAGCACGAATAGATAACTGGGATTTTCTCTGAGAGGTCCATTCGTTGCGCAGCTCATCAATGGCCACCCCACATTCCTCGAGTACACTTTGCGCCACTGTGCCTTGCTCCCCGACCCCATGTTTGAGCCGGTGCTTGATCCAATCTCCCAGATCAGTATCCATCTCCAGTCCGATAGCAGCTAGTTGTCGATCAAGTAACCACAGTCGACGCTGATGCTGGGACAGGCTGTCAGAAAATTATGTTGGTGTGTTGTCAAATAACTTACCAAGGAGGAACACTGGATTCCTATCAGCCGAACAAGTCTCGACCACAATCTTTCAGTCCCTTCGCCATCTGACAGGCCAAGGCCGTGGCACATTCGAGGATTGTATTCAAGTTGACAGGCCCATTCGTGGCCATAGGCGTGCATGGCTGTCGTGGCGAAACGCAAGCGCTTTGTGATAGTTGGCAGTAGGATTTCGTACTAGTAGAATAAATCTGAATCTGAACTCCGAGGTATGAAGTGACTCACCTGATCTAATGATCACGATAAGACGCACCCAACATCATACAGCATGACAACAGTTGCTCTTGGAGGTAATAGTGAAAAGAGATGATCAATCAAGGCAACAGAATACTTCTGCTGCTCACCAGGAGTGTTGATGTTGGCAAGGAAGAGAGGAATATTGTGATGGCATATAAGCACCATAACTCCAGTGTCATCAAAGCTATCCATCGAAGCCTTCTGCTTCTTGCCATCAGCAGCTTCATATGAATTCTCACATTGATCAATTGCTTTGTGGGGTACTGAGGACTTGTGCAGTCTAGGCAGAGATTTGTGACTTTGGAGGATATGACGACCCATAGCATCAACTTGCGCTTTTGGAAGAAAATATGAGGTATCGTAGAAGTGTGGTGAATCACCAGCTGATCGCCGATGCTGGTGATGGAAATTTCCATCAGTTGCGACATGTATATTGCCTCCTTCACTGAGGTCCCGACCGAATACTACCCCCCAAAGCATGCAGGGCATCGTTGAATAAGGACGGAGGCACAGCACTCGCGTGGAATGAGCAGTTCTGGTGCAATGGCCTTGGAGGTTGCAGCATTCCGAGACTCCTGGTGTTCAGCTTCTACACAATCCCGACATGCTGATAAAGCAACTTCAAGTTGATGTTTGACTTCTACTTGTAGAAGGTCAAACCACTGTATGGCTTGACCAAGGCTTCGTCGGAAGGGCTCTTGGATGGCCTCGCCCTACAACATTGAGATGAGTAGTTGATATGCAGCTTAGATAGATCCTTACCTTTGTGTTTGTCATGTGAAATCCTTGTCGTACATAGTGGGTGTGTAGTGCAGAGGCAAGCGCATTGACAGCGTCACAAGAGCGCTTGAAAAGAGAGTGATAGAAGGCGAGCAGTTCAACTGATATGGCCATGCGGGGCTGGGAGGGAGCAGTAGGAAATAAGCCGTAGAAAACAAGTGTTTGTGCTAAGTCAACACATCTACAGCTCATGGCGTCAATGGAAACAAAATCTAAAAAAATTAGTTGATTCAAGACTCCACATATGTGACAGAATACTGTACTTACAGTCAAAAAAGAGATAAGTAAGAGTTGTGCATTTTTGTGCGCATGTGTGCGAGCTGCACAAAGACAAAACCTTTGGTATTCATTCGAGAGGTGCCCCTAGTGTCCGCACAATGTAGTCTAATTGAACCTTGACCAGTGTAGGAACAAGGATTTTCCAGTTGTCATACAAGTGAGTGGACGTGATATCAGGCTGCATGCGACGGCTTGGTGTGGATTGTGAGGCAGGTTGGGAAGAACTGTTGTCATGAGGTTCAGGTACATCTTCCCAAGCCTCGTTAGAGTCTTCCTCAAGGACCACAGTGTCAGCTTGTGTCTCTGGCTGGATGGGTGCAGTTCCTGCAGGCTTCACGGGACCCGCAAGTAGACTTGCCATCTTCATGAGCAATTGGCGCTGTTTAGTCTTGTGACCTGGGACTTCGACTAGTACCTGGGTTTTCTGCTTGTCTCTGAGCTTCTGCGGACTAGTGAAGTGCATACCCAGCCCAGACGAAGTAAGTTGAGCAGCGTGGGCACCTGTGCGTGGGGCCATGATGACTTGCAACAGGAGAGTGCAGAAAAGACGACAATGGTACAATTGCTGTTGAGGCAGCAGATGCTCTACCACAGAAGGTAAATTGTACGAGGCGCCAAGGTGTTCGAGCATGCTGGTGGAGAGCAACGAGGTGCACAGGAGGTGTGCAGGAGAGGGCAACGAGGTGTGCAGGAGGAGGGCAACGAGGCAGAGTTGTATTTTTAGATTGTATCTATTTACATATCAAAAATTGATCAAGGATGCTCCTGGGATGAGGGTCTCTCAGCCCAATTTCCCATAACATAGAAACCGGGTCTGAATGACCCTTTATTACCACCGAGAAGTACTGCCTGAGGTGATAGATAGCGCAGACGTTCAATCATTGCTTATATAATCACGCTCATTGTTTAGACTTCTCGTATGCTAACACACCTCAGTTGGTTATGCACAACTGAGGTGAAATGTATTTGTTACTTACTACTACAGATACTAATGGGCTACCTAGTTTATCTTCTATACCTTCCCACACTCATTTGATGTCACCTAGTTTCACCCTTTCTTCTGGCACAACCAACAATTCTTCCATGTTGTCAGCATTATTCAATAGTGAACCTTGTCAGAAACCTAGCAATAATGCATTTGCAGTTCAACTCAAAAGGCTGTACCGCAGTAATAAGTATATCTACCCTCGAAACCAAGACCCTCAATGTGATGATGACCTTGTGGATGAAGGTCACATTGTTCTCCAAGGACAAGTTCACAAAGCTACTAGTAGTGACGAAGACCTCCAGCAGCAAAAATCTGATTTCTGGGCACCTGACCACAATCATGGCTTGCGCAAAGTCTTGTGCACCATTAAAAAGGGAGAACGAATAGCCAGCATTGCTTCGATCAGCAACATTCATTGTAGTGCACATCCATTCCACATTTTGGCCCCATTACCCCCTGTGAATGGAATTCTACTAATGACCTTGATGAGTGTCCTTCATTCTTTGTAAATCCACACTTGGACAGACATAGTTTTGTAATGTTGCGCTAGCTGCAGACAATTATCATTGACTTATGCTAGACTATAGTTCCTAGATCTAAATTGTGTTAATTTGTACAACTATCGAAAGTTTAGCTAAGTCGCTCTAAGTTTACACAGGAGGGCTTTCCTGATGCAGCGGGACGTTGGTCCTCGGATGAATTCCAGAAATACATCCGGAAGCACCCTTTCTTGCTTCTAATCCACGGGTCTACAATATCGTGACTAACCGACAAAATTGACAGCTCTGCATGCTTATGTCTAATCTGCCCTCGTCGTTGCCTTCTAACCTGCGCATTTGTTATTAGTTCATTGTTCTTAAGAAAAAATAATTTTTTAATTTAAAAAAAAGATATAGCCATGAATCAACTTGCACTTGGTGATGGGCGCTCGTATCGAGGGTTTAGGGCAAGCCAGGCCTCCAGCTCAATGCTCAGAGGACCCGCATATATTGTGACAGCAAGAAAACCGACAGCTCATACATCGAGGAAACTCGCGGAAAATATTGTACAGCACCAGTCGCCGAGAACACCGAGAACGCAACGAGTCAGGAAACCAGAAACAAAGGAAAACGGGAGAGACTTGGCTCGATGGAACGCTATAGGACATTGAAGGTAAGAAAAGCCCAGAAAGTCCGCTCCAATCAAGCAAGTGCTAGACGGCAACGCCGGACCCCCTAGTAGTAAATATCCGCGTGCAGTTTATCCCGCAAATATTATCCCCCCTAAAAACGAAAATGATCATGAGGTACTATATTTAGTGGAGGGGTGATGGTGGGAAGAGGCGAGTGGAAATATTAGCTGCTTCTTCATAGGAAAAGCGACCCCCACCCCCCAACTGCGCGGGTGTTAGAGAGTCATAGATCGGACACAACTGATCCCATTCTACTGCAAAGCAGTTCAGCCATGGAGGTACTATCTCTTCACGTATGACTTACGTGGCACGGGGTCCACATGTGCGGCGGTGTCTGTGGGACTTTCCGCCATTACCACAGCAAAACCGCTGGATGCGAAGAATGAGTCATTTCTTTCACGAGGACATTCACAAACATACGCTTCGAGGTGCCAGTCAATGTGACTTTTGTTTGGTCCAGAGTTAGTACCTTTCTTTACAGCTCAATAAAAATGATGTCATACCAATGCAAGAACCAGGGGCCAGAATTGTCGGTCACCCATCGTATCACCATCCGTTGCCCTGGGCCGCCGGCGCTTACCACATCGCGGCGAACTGGGTTCACGTAATTGAAGGTACTGCTGTTTGCGCTCTGTACGACATCGAAGGCGTGCTAATGATCAGCATCAGTACCAGCGAAACACACCGTTGAAGTCACGGCGAACTTACCCCATGAAGGTGTATGGGATGCTGGTACAATGTATATCAGGCACATAAGCATCAAAAGAAAGGAAAAGACGTACGGGTCCACCTGGACCGGTTGTTGACAATGTCAACTCTACCACTTTGTTCGCCTCTAGAACGATGACACTCCCGTTTGGGAGCAGCTGAGACGGCTCGTGAGCTCCACTGAGAATTTGGAGTAGAACAGGAACGGTGGGGGGTTTGAATGTGACATTATTGACATAGAATGTTCCCCCGACGTTGGAAACCTCGAGGGTGAGGTTGATATCGGCCTTCCCATACTCTGGGATGCCAGGAGCACCGGGATTGATCAGAGCATGCAAGTTGGTCTCTAACAATGGGTTCTGGGGTGCCGTATGGACCGTGGTCGGGTTAGCCTGTGGGGCACCTGTGTAGCGCAGGATAGCAGAGTTCGTTCCTCCCACGTAGGATGCGCCCGGCAAATTAGGAAGACTGCGCATCCAGTAATTATCCACTGGCTTATCAGCTACCAGAACCACAGAGTAGCGCTGACCCGCAAAAATCTGGAGCTGATCTACCACCAGTGGTTCGGTCAACTCTCCATCCGCTTCGATGACGGTTAAGTTGTGACCATCGATGGAGAACAGGAAGTTGGGGTCGCACGACATTGCGACCAGGCGCATGCGATATCGCTTTCCCTGCTGGACACTGATCACAGCGAGATCAGACGCGGGTCCGCCAGGATATCGACCGAGTCCGTTGATGAGCACAGAGTTGGCAACGGGACCTATGATGTGGCGCAAGACAGGGGCCACGACGTGATACCTGGTGATGCGACTTTAATCGGGCAGATTACCAATGGGCCTAAAACTCACCAGTCGGAAAGTGTGATTACGGTACTTGCTGGCAATATATGATGGTCAGAGGGTTTAATATGAACCGATTGTTCGCTCACCATCATCGACATCGTACATGTCTGCCAAAGGGTCCTGAGGATCATAGATTACCAGGGCTCCCCTCAGACCATCACACTATTCCACAGGTCAGTCTTCCACCACATGCGCAAGATTCGAGAGACACTTACATATTGGACGGAATAATGACTATGATACCAGAAAGTGCCTGCCTGGTTCGGGGCGGAGAAAGTGTGTAAAAAAGAGTGGTTCTGCGCAATGGGGCATTGTGTGACGAAGGACGCCCCATCGGCATAGTTCGTCCCATTCTGGTAGAGACCGTGCCAGTGCTGCGGCAAACAGAGTTAATGAATAATAGCACGGGTGATTGACGCTACTTACGACGCTGGTACTCTTGAACATAGTCTCGTCCTCGAGCTCGTTGACTACCTCAATGGCAAAGTTATCTCCCTATTGTGGAGTCAGCACGGGCGCACGACAAGGAGGTCGACGGAAGTTCACCTTCTGGGCTGTAATCAGGGGTCCAGGGAATATGCCATTGACAAGAGTTGTTCTGTTAAAGATCAGGAGTGAGCTCTGAGTGTCGTGGCAATAGACTCACGAGCGCTCAAAGCCATCAGGAGCGATGATCTTATTACCTATGGTTAATGTAGTTTGGGGGCCAAGTACAGCACGCTGAGATAGTGGGTAGGACTGTGAGCGAGATACTATAGATGCAGCATTAATCGATGAAACGAGAAAAGCGATCAGAATGGGAATAAACATCGTGATTATTCACGATAGGCGGTAGTGCTCTCACTCGGGAGAGTAGTGGGATGTAGATAAGATGATGATGAGGGGACACATACCTCTCTCAGCTTTTATCTTGCAGCGGTAGCCTTGAATGTATCCCGGCGTGTGATCACTCCGCAAACGGTTGCTCAGTGATCTCCAGCATCCCGGACATTTGAATTTCAACAGAGTACTGCTCTGGGAGTTAGCAACTATCTGCCGACGCATTGAAGAATGGTGGCGTACCATAATTGCGTCATAAAACCATGACTCGGACCCAACATAAAATAAGTCAGACAGCCAGGACAACCAAATGAGTCCCATAGCAGTACTAGTGCTAGGTCAAAACAGCAATTCAAGGCAACTCTTCAAGCATAGAAAAAGAAGAATGCAGATGGCTAGTAGCTCGCCAAGCATGCCACGCGAGAGAATTGGACTAGTTTGTCTGAAAGGAATGGTCACACGCTGTAAGGGAATTGAGCACTAACCTCTTCATGTAACTTGGAACTGATCAAGGCAGATTTCAATGTTATCTGGGTTAGGCAGCGTGTATAATTATAATGATCACCTTGAAAGGACCGATGACATCGCGGAGATTTCATCCTGTCGTCTAACCGATACCGTCGCTGTGTGATGCGGAAGGAAAAGTGAGAGTGTGGGATCAGGCAGTGATTGTGCGGGATCTCGGAATATCCTGGAGCATACGTGTGTTTACTTAGTGCCTTCATTCCCAATGATTCAGTAACGATCAACAGCTGGCTGAATTATGGATCAGCTAGGGGAACGCTGATGCAAAAGTTATACTTAGATGCATATAACAGCTTGATGCAGACCTGAGATACTGACGACGTTCATTTCTTGTGTGGGCATCGCAAGACTGGGTACACTAGCATTGGTAGAGTAAATAATATGGACCAGATTAGCACGCAACCAAAAACAGGTGGATCTTTTATCGGAACAGACCTGAAGATGATAAAATGGAGGAAAGTGGTCGGATGACGATTCCGGCGTTGCACGGGAATGTAACGGACACCAAGTCAATGTTGCGCCTTCCCTTGCAAGAAGGGACTAGTAACATCATTGTATCTGAGCTATGTCATTTGAAGGAAGAATAGCAACACGACAGCGGTAATGATCCAAAGCGGAGACACTTATTCGAGGATGGAAGCAATGACTCCGAGCAGGAATAGCTGTTAAGTCAGTTAAACTAGTAGGATTGGGGCCTGGTTTCCGCAGGATGTACTGGTGGCCCGTCGGGCGGTGGCTGACTGTGCACTAGATGCCCAAATGTCTCAGCAAAGAACGTTGAAAGGAGATGAGCTTGGTGATGGTTGTGGCGCAATCGCAATGACCGAAGGTTGTGCCATTATTGAATTGTAGAAGTCGGGCTGAAGTGACCATAAATGATTTATGGCATCAGTCATGCATGGCATGATGCCAATCATGATATAATGAAATGGAGAGTCCGTTCACGGAGCTGGCAGGCTATGCCACTAAGAGCTGTTTGAATTTGAATGGATGGGCTTATCAATTGCTTTCAGAAAGGCTGGATAGTGGTGGTATGTAGTTGCAGAACGAGTGGGTATTTGAAACGAGCGCTTGAGCGGCACCGCCACACAGCATAGCATACTGGAGAAACGCCGCACCGGGGGTACACCTTACATAATTTGAGACAGATGAGTTCAAGACATTCAGCAACGTTCAACAGCATCGTAAATACTTGAGTTATGGCCGCCGTGCGCCATCGGACTGCTACTAGGGATAAATAGGGCACCCAGCTAATCGCAATGTGTGGGTATATTATGTCGTGAGGTGCAACTCCAACCCGAGCTTTTTCCTGATGGCCCACACACAGACTCTACAACTTCGGGCGGCCCTAGTCAGACTAGTCTCCCTGGTCGCATTAGAAGGAAGACAGACTGTCACGGACTCACGGTCAAATATTCCGATTCTTTAGACGTATAGTCACGACAAGTGAGTTGTGAGACTCTGAATCGTGTCAAGCTAGCAGCGACCACATGAAGGTCCACGATCGTAGAATAGCGGGCCGATATGCTATAACTTGAAACAAATCACAATCCTTCAGGAGAACGACTGACTTCTATCAATGTCTGACTACGGGAGACTGGGAGGAAGCGGTCATTTGGTCATTGCTCAAGGCAAGTTCTTCAAAAAGAGTGGA
>QFEX01004252.1:2182-18764 GCA_003316505.1 Suillus alpinus
ATCAGCAAAACCCAAGATCCCTTGTTTGACTTTCAGTGACTTTTTTAATCTTGAGTTTTCACGCAACTTTGCAAATCTGCACAAAGGCGTGACAAGGCGAACAAAGACTTACTTGGCTCAAGCCGTTCAAGTCACCCAAGAGGAAAAAAACAATCAAGGCTTGAAAACACGATTAATTGGATACAGGCATGTAAAACCGACGAAAATGACTATGATGCGAGCTCAAAAGCATGATGATCAGCGTACTTATTCACATAGAAAGTCCGAAACGTGTCATATGAATTGTGTAGGGTAATATCGCGGCGAACAAAATGTCTGCCATAGACAGGAATAAGGTGAGCTGCACCATCAGGTAAATGACCCGAAAATGACAAAGTATTAGAAAGCTCTATCCGATATAAAATTTGTATAAAGTTTATCATAATTGTACTCCGCATGAGAAAGCTTTGAATACCCGGACTAAGATGGATGGATAACGCCAAATGTACAATTGTGACAGTTTAGTTGCAATCTCATCACCAAAATGCCAAATATTGCAACACCAACCAGGAAGATTAAGTTGCCCAAAGCGCCCACAGTCACCTTGTTGAGTACCAGTCATAATACACAATAATTCTGCCCCATACTGGTCTAAGTATGTAACCTTCGATTGATTTTATTTCTTCCGCAGTATCTAAACAAATGCTAGTATTGGATAGATGTTTATATAGCCGGACTGTTCTGGATGAAAACTGCCTACGGCCCAAGGGTGCCAGGGCGCCACAACTCAATAGCCACCCGTGTCAGCGTGGTCATGTTATGCAAGCCCAGCTTGCCCTTGCACTTCCGACAAAAACTCCATTGGCGCAGACGTTAGGTATATGATTGTAACGCGAGCCTGCGTTGGCCGGATCTAGCTAACTACACAAGGTGCCCGACAAGCGGCAGTGCGTTGGCATCTTTCCCAACTGCGATGATCCATGGCCGTTGTATGTAAAGTTAGTAGGTCATCCTGTTGTACGCAACATCTAAACACGTGCTAGCGCCAGAAAAATGTTTATATGGCCGGACTGTTTTGGACGAAAACAGCCTATGGCACAAGGGTGCTAGGGCGCCACAACTCAATATCCATCTGTATCAGCGTGGTCATGTTATGCAAGCCCAGCTTGCCCTTGCACTTCCGACGAAAACCCCATTGGCGCTGATGTTAGGTGTGTGGTTGTAACGCGAGCCCGCGTTGGCCAGTTCTAACTAATTACGACCAGTTTGATTGGGGTTGCCTTTGGTACAAAGGTGCGGAATAATGGCAGTGCGGTGCCCTTCGTCATATGGCCGCTGAAGGGTTGTCATCATAGGCAAGGCTTTCAAGTCAATCTATGCTCAACAAACTCTCCCTGAATGCCGTGGCTGGACGGGCACCCCCAATTTCAGACTGCGTTGTAGACGGCTGCGTAAGGTACCAAGGTGCTGATCATTGGTAATGTGGTTTCTTCCATACTCGTGCAGTTGAGGTAGGACAATCTCAGCTCATTATTTTCAATCACCCAAGCACAAGCGGAATGTTAGCCGCAGGTCTTGTCCTGCAAGGCCTGTTTGCGTGGATTAATATTGCATAGGAGAACATAGTGCTATGATATTTAAATAGCTACGATTTCACAACGGAATTATCGCGCTGTCGCCTTGAGCTGCCTCCAAAAGTAACGTAGTCACACCTTGAAATGCGAGCCAAAAATGGGATGTCATTAGGTTGTAATTGATGTACTACACGGGGACATGCTTGAATAAAGACTACGAAGAGACTACGTTCAGATTTGAGGTTTGTTTCACTGCAAGGCGTTTTTGTCGTATCTTCGATAACGCGCTGTTGGCGCTGATGGGTCGCTTGGCGGCAGACGAAGTGGGAAAGACTTGCCTGTATACATTGCAATCAGTATGAGACCTAGTAACATAGTAAAGAGAAATAACAATACCGATTCCACCACGTCAGCAGTTCGTCAACTTCCTTGCATTCTTCAGGGTCTTCCAGCAGGTCAAGGAGGCTATGGTAAAATGTTTCCGAATCCGTGGTCGTGTCGGTCCTTGAAAACACCGAGGAGGAACTTAGAGAAAATCGGACCTTCAGTTAACGTCAAAATTATCTGCGTGCAAAAGTATGGCGCTTGACGAACCTGGGTTGCAATGTAAGATATGGAGGCAATGGTAACACAGTTCATGCCATGGAGGCGAGCATTTCCGGATCGTGTAGCTTTAGGCTCCTTTTCAACCGAACTTGGAGACGTGAAAACATGCTTGTAAGCCTGGTGGAATACAATATAGTAAGAGGACTTCGTGAAAAGACGCACGTCACTCACGCATACAAGCAATCGACTCCTAAGGAGACCACACCACGGATCATCCGGGTCGTAAGTATACTGGGCGTACAAGAAAATGGGCCATTGGTCTCCGCAGACCAACATCTCGCCGCTCCGGAGGTTTTCCTTGGTCCTGTTATAAAGAAGTGCAAATGAGTTGTTCAGGATAGCAGATACCAGCAAACCGATGCATACTCTGGGTCGTTCCAGTCCATTCCAGCAGGACAGAGTAAGGATCCTGTAAGCTCGTGGTTGAATCCACGGTCGATCTTTGAATTCCTGTGTAAATGAGGCTGGATCGTGTCTCCTTTTGGGGAAATCCAGTCAAGTACTGCAGACTTCAGTGTCTTCGTATCGTCGCCTCTTGCACCCGCAGCTCCCTTGCCAATCTGTAAATCATAAGTAGGAAACATGGCTATGTACAGAACAACGTACTAATTCTCCAACGTGAAGGATTTCCTCCTCAGACCCGTTCTTCAATCGCTCCAGGAGGCCGGGATAGGAGTCTAAGAGCTGCTCGAAGACACGATGCTCTCGCCGCTCGCTACCAAACATACCAGTCAGCGAGGGAACAGAAAGTTACATTTAATTTACTCAGCGGAGAAGTCCTCCAATGGAGTCTCTTCCATCTGCTCCAGTCTCAAGATACCGTTAGTGAGCAGGGAAGGGTAATTGCATAATGCGAATACAGTTCGACCAAAGTGTCGTCCGTGTGAGATAAGCGGATCAGATGTGGAGCTGTCAGCGATAGGATGAGTCAACAAGATCTGTGGGCAACATCAGAGACAGCTTACGCTTTTTTTCGGGGTCCCATTCGGAGGGCTGATGATCCGCGTTTACTCGGAACGTTTGAAGTGGTGTCCTCGGTGGTCATGAGAAATAAAGAGGAAGAAAAGGTAACCTGGGCTTTGCGAATGCTGAACTTTTTATCCATAGCATTACGGTACGTGATATGAATGGTGAAACTTATGGCAGTGTCAGCGGCGTGGTGACTGGCGTATAGCGCCGACGAGTGACTGGCGTATAGCGCCAACAGCTAGTGGCGGTCGGGACGACCGGCCCGGCATGGTCGATGTCTTTCGAACGCCGTCACCGCGGGCTTGAGTTGGAGGGCTAGAAGAAATAACATTATCATGAAAGATGAAAGATAAAACTTACTTTCCATTCACATTCTTGCTGTAGCTCGCTATCAGAGAATACTGACCGCCAATGTCACAATCCTTGTGTCAGACCTTCAAACTGCAAGGACATACTAGTATTAACTTAAACTTGCGGTAATTATCCGATCACTCACCACGTATGTAGTTTGCTAACTTGAATATCTTTAATTAGGATTGAGTTAGCGGGAAACACTAATCCTAAGGGCGAGGGTAGCGAGGTGGACGATGATGACAACCACCTCTCGGCGGGGAACAACGAGGTTGCCCTTTTCCCAGTGAAAAGCCACGGAAGAGGTGAGGTAGCACATGGAACAGGCGACGCGGAGTCCGTAGCTAAGCTCAAAGAGCGACTACAACTTGCGGAATTAGGCTGCTCAAGGCTTACCGAGCTATATCAGAAGTATAGACTTCGTTGGTTAGAGGAACATTATCGGGTAAAGGTGCTCGAAGAATACGCACCTCGTGGAATCGATACTTGCTCTGCTCACCAGATCGCCTGGGACGCTCCTTCTCCAATTCAGAGTATGTCTGACGCGCAGTCCTTGTAATAAACTGACCGCCCTACTTCAGGTGATGACGGCGACGATGACGAAGTTGAGTAGGTGTACTGTGGCGCGAAGAATTTCTATGCGAGGACATTGATTCACAGGTGAATCATGGGGGGTGCTAGTGTTCAGATGAAGGCTTGAGCTAGATGAAAGGCGAAGCTATGATGTGTACATAATCGGCATAGTTGAAACACCTACGACCTCGAAGATATAGCCCTCGAAAAGGGTGTTGAGTTAGGGCAAAGGCTGTGAATCAAGGACACTGATGTGATAGATGATGTGTGCGACAACAAGCTGTGTGTGTGAAATTATCGATTGTACTCGTGTTTGCGCTATCAGAGCACTACTTAAGAAAGACGAATCGAGCTCAAATAGTAGATTGACAACGAGATATACAAATAACAGACAAACAATAAGCCAACGGTCGATCAATGGTCTGCAGCGAGATGATCGAGTAGTGGCTCGATTGCTACAAGCACCAACCACCCAGAGCCAGCCCCGCTGCCTTTCTTCGATAGCTTGCCACTCACATTGCTAGTCCCCTGGTAACCATTGGTGAACAAGATAATTTTTGACTGTTTGGGCCTCGTGTAGGCGATGTTGCAACCGCAGTTCTTACAAGCAAACTGGGTTTTGTCGGTCAAAGAGCTGGTGACGGAGTTCCAAGGACGGACGGAGTGGCAGCGCGAACATTGATAAGGCAGTGGGTTTCCCCAAGGACGCTGGTTCTGATGAAAGAACGTGTATGTTGATATGACCATGGAGGCTTTATCGTCGACGTGCATTGCTCCCTTGTTAAATTCGACGACGTAAGGAACGCGGCGACGAAAAGCGTTTGTAAGATGTACGTGAGTAATGGAGGTGTGCATTCCGAGTGGACGGGACACTACGAGGAGCTCTTCCATGGTGTCCTGAACCTCAAATCCTTGAATGAGGACACGCTCGACATATGCGATGGTGAATGATCCGGCAAGACATGCATGAAATCGCTCCGCACCGAATATAAATGCGTGCTGAATTTGATAACTTGAATTATATCAGCACCAGCAAAGTCGCAGTAACAAAAGTACGTACTGTTTGATACAATCTTTGAAATCATTGAATGCGTCAATTTCGCGCACCATATGTCCGCAAACCAACATCCAGAGCGTGGCTCCCTTGACATAGTCTGCCATGCCGCCAGCGAAAACTAGCGTGAAAAACTGCGAGGAGTGAATAAAAATGACGATCGAAACCGAGGGCTAACTTACATCGGAAATTGTGTAGGCGACAGGATCCCCTCGTTCGCCTTTAGTCCTCGCGTTCTTGAAGCCTCCCCAGATATCACCGCGTATGGTCTCCGAGTGAGAGTGGATGAATATTTCCACACGACCAACTTGATGCGGTCCTAGTTCACTCACAAGCTTGGCCATGGACTTAGCATGTTGCTTAGCCTTGTGGGCCGTTCCGACATCGAAACCGATTTCACGGTAATCTGCGGGGACGTATGAATGCAATGCATCTCGCATGATGCACGCGGGCGACCCCAGACATTCGACGTTGTCGAGAACAAAGTTGAGAATAAGGACTGGAATAGTGCATATCTCCGATCGACTGCTGAGCTCAATGTGGCCATGTATAACGGCAGGACTCGCCAACACGGGCTTCCCTTCCGCGTCCTCAAAACCCTGGTTGAAATATGAGATTGGTGGTGTGAGACTGAAAATTGATGAGAATGACTTACAAAATATGGTGTATTGATGTCCTTGCCAGCACGTTTGTCGCGAACTTCGTGACACCCTAGGCATCTGAAGAGAACATCGTCTCTTTTGATGTCCTCCTGCGACTCTTTCGGGATGACGAGACAGCGCTCGCATAGTGAGCGAGGGCAATATGAGCACTCATACATTAATGGGGCACCATCGCGACACAACAGACACCACTTTTGAAAATCAGTCAAGTACACAAAAGGGAGTTGGGAGCGCTCACAAGGTTCCAAACTTGGGGCTTTATCATGCTTTCTATCGCACTCGGTATTGTCTTAGCCAACCCAATGGGTAACGCCTTAGCATTTACACTTTTGATGATCTTTTGGCCACCGCGACCAGTGACACACTTGAAGGAACCCGGAGGTAGTTCACCACGCCTTGCAGGCCCTCCCGTACTCTTGCCCGAGGTTTGCTTGGTACGAGCCATTATGAAGGGTATTTCTAATGGGGAGAGATGAGCATTCTTCAAGTTTCCAGGTTGAGAGTTCGTACTACTAGTATTTCTGAGTTTGTGAGCATATATTAGGTAATCTGGTTCCAGAAGCAGAGTCGGGTAATACAACAGCGTGGGATCTTGCATTCATTTGCCCGAGCAAGTCACGGTGTCGCCCAACGCTTCTCAGCATAATGTGCAGCAACACTTCAAGTTTGACTGACATACATAGATGGGTTCTGATTGTCAGTACTATGAATTTTATGAAAGTGTGAGCTCACAGACTGGCAGTAATTCGAAGGCTGCACTGGTATGGCTTTAGACAAGCAGCTCGGGTTCGATGACGGTGGGGCATCACAGTCGCAATGTATACGCAACTAAGTTGGCTCAGTTCTTGAAGATTCATCAAGTTCCCGCTGCACATAGGGATCGGGTTAAATGATCCCCGCTGCTATGCGCGACGCGCGTCGAGTGTATCCGTTCCAGTGTTTCCACATGCTGGACTGGGTGGCCTTTGATGTTGGCGAAACAGTAAACGTTTTGACGGACCTCTCACGTTCGCTTTTCCGCGGATGATTCCAAACCAAAGCACTGAGTAGTTAACAAGAATGTTGACTATTAATTGGTAAGCGCTACACTGCTTTACATGATTCCTACAACTGCTGCTTATCGACTTAACAACCGTTGGTCCATAGCTAGTCTTAAATTACATAAATAATATATGAAAAGGTGAAGATCACAACTCATGGCATTACGGAAATTCCGAGTCAAAGTCGTCAAAGTCGTCTGCCTCATCGTCAGGGTCCCCGTCGTAGTAACACAATTCGTCAGGTAGAGGCGGTGGCATAAATCGACTGAGAGACGAAGTCGCGCCTACAGAGGCCAGTCAGTAATGCCAAGAAAAAAATACAGTTCGTGCTTACTAGTGTTGTCAGAGAAGTCGAATTCACGAGCATGTTCAATGGCCATTGCATAAAGGTCTGTCTCAGCTTGGGCACGACGCATCTTTGCATGTAAAATAAGAAACTCCAACGCGATGTTGCGCTCGTATGGATGATTGCCCTTAGTAGCAAGAGCCTGTGCCATAAGTCCTGTTTGACAGGCTCGTTCTGCGTGAAGTACATCGTAGAAGGCTTCCTGGATGTTGGTGGTGACCCATGTGTTCAACAGGGGTATTGAAGGGCTGGTGCACTTCAGGGAGACTGTGAGAGTAAACAAGTAGTTTAGTTACAGTACTTACGTTGAAAATGTCGGATGCCCAGTTGTCGTCGTGCGTATTGGCGAATTTAGATAGTGAAATAGTAGAGCCGTGCAAAACGGAGCAATTTTCCATCCAAGCTTCATCATTTGGGAGGGGGTATGCGTGTCGTCTATTTAACCAGGCTTCGCATTTCTCTCGCGTAGCCTGTGGACAGGTTGAGGTTGCACATCCTACAGCGTGTTTCGAGGTTGCTGAGAGAGACCTGACGTCAGGCTTAACGACTGCTCGGCAGCAATGATAATCAACTCAGACTATTGATTCGTGTGCCAAAATTAAGAAGCTCACACATCTGCTGCTGCTGCAAATGGTCGATGGCCTGGCTATACAAAGACACCTCCATCTGACCTCGTTTCTTCTTCTCCTCCATGAGAAGATGCTCCAAGATCACGTGTCTTCTTCGCTTAAACCCACCAGCCCCGATGCTCTGGTGTTGTCGCAATATTGCCTCCTGCTTTGCTTCTATAGTGTGTTCAACAACGACTTCCCAAAGATCACCAGGATAGACCCGATCTTTGAGCAAAAATGACAAAATTCTCAATTCAACCTCGAGCTGTATGGAGAATTTTCAGGATGTCCAAACGGACGCAAAGTTAAAGACTGGCCTTGTCATTTGATATGAGACCTATGTAGGCATCCAGTAGTCCAATGCCCACAGAGTTTGAGATTTGAAGAAAGTTCATGCGAGTAGCTGAGCCATCGAACAGCTCTGACATACAAGTTGACATCACTGATCAGATGTCTATTCACTGGAAGCTTGATTCAAGTGCGTATTACTTACTAAAATTTTGTAGCGGCGACTGATTCTGTGAGAGATCTAGATCTGGTGAGAAACCGGCGCATCTCGCCGCCAACTATGCCAATTTTGGCTCGAAAATTGGAACTTGTAGCGGCGCCTGCGCCAATCTGACTGGAATAATGTTCCGCAGATCATATGATTGTAGGATATCACGACAGCATCCTTTCACGCACGAAGGAGCTGAGAAGGATCTGACAGCTGAAAACAAAACCACATGATCAGATGACTATTCACTGGAAGTTTGATTCGAAATGAGTTCGCAATATGTATTACTTACGGCGATTGATTCTGTGAGAGATCTAGATCTGGTGAGAACCTCGAACCTCGCCGCTAACTATGCCAAATCTAGGGTCAGAGCTCAATTTTGGCTCGAAAAATTTGAACTTGTAGCGGCGCCTGCGCCAACCTGACTGGAATAATGTTCTGCAGATTATATGATTGTAGTATATCACGACAGCATCCTTTCACGCACGAAGGAGCTGAGAAGGATTTAACAACTGAAAAAAAAACTACATGATCAGGCGAAAGAAAAACACAAACAAATAGCAAGAAATGCAGCAGTAAGAGAGAGAACGTCAAGGGAATGAAGTTGAGTCAGTCCTATTCGCATATATCTTGACATTAGAGAGCAAAAAGGGTGGGTGTATTACCTGAGCGTACAAATATCCAGACGCCAGAGAGTCAGGAAATGATCCAACGACTAAAGACAAAAGCGTGTTTGAGTCAAGAGTTTGAGCCAGGTCGAGCAATTTGGTCTGTGTCGTAGCGACAGGATTGCACCAGTCAATGGGGCCTTTGGCAGCTGCGATGTCATATCAAGAAGGTTGGGAGGTAGAATAGAGCCGTTGAAAGGCGCAAGCTAAGCCAACGTGAGGACATCCAAGGTATACATCTAGATAAATCAAAATCGATCGCTTGCAAAAGCTATGCGATCCACGCACCATTCCAGGTAACCTGACCTCTTCCTCCTTCTACTCCACATTGAAGTCGTCAAAGTTATGGTAGTTTGACCTATTCCATATTCAGAACTGCTCCAGCGGCGAAATGAATATGAGGTGACAGGCCTACGATAAGGAGTCTGTGGAGCAGAAGAAAGAAATTAATTTGACGAAAGACAAGAAAGGAATATGGCGACAGAGCTCCATGATGAATTGTCACCACATGTGATAGATGACATCGATGACAGTACAACTCTGATTAAGTAAGCTCCAACTATTACGTAACGGTCTACACGGCTCAACGTTGATTTTGTAATTCTGATGTCCAAATTCAGACGTGTTGATATCACATAATACAGAGGGTTTTCGGCTTACATATGGATTATATCTTGAGGTAATTATATCGTACGTACATCGTGGGGGCGTGTATGAAAAACATTGCCGGACGAAGAAAAAATTGGATAAGTCTGGGATCGAACTCAGAGCTCCCGTAGCCCTTGGCCCAAGGATAGCGATAATACCACAACACCACGAGGTCTTTGATTTGAGGTGCTGGAAATAATATATAAGAGGTAGCCTATTATGTATGTACGATATAATTGATCGTATATAATTCCCATTGTACCCGAAAACCATAACTGATATGTACACATTGGGCTTATATCGCAATTCCCACGTCAGAATTACAAAATCATCGATTTGCCGTGTAGTCACCAACAACTCGTTTCCGTAGTGTTGTGATTCGTGAATCACATTTATTATGCACCCCTCCTGAAGGACCTGAACAGACTCGGATGTGGCGCTTCATCGCTGGCCTTACTCCTACTCGCATGCATCTTTTGCAGCGTTTGAACAGGATCTGAAAGTCCCTTGCAGCAATCCCATCACCATCAGACGAGTCAAGCTTGCTCAACAGCTCCATTTGTTCTCGGTTGGTCCACTCGAGTTTAACAGGCGAGATTCTCTGATCTTCTTCATCCATCAATAAAGCTGGTGTTTCAATGAATCAAATTCATACCTCTTCGCGGGTATTGGAAAGCGGTCGAAGGAGCTAGTTGGAAGAACCCATCTATTTTCACTAGGTGATGATCAGTGTGGAATTTTCTTGCCCATGAAGCACGCTGACCTTGGTATCCACATGTATCAGAAGCACATCTTGCAATCCAGTAAGTTTTCTTCGTGGTCTCATTCCACCATGGATACACTGCTGCCTCTACGTACTCTCCTTTTCTACCGCTGTCAGCGCATAAGCAGCACGGATATCTGAAATTGTATTCGGCGCGATAATCCTCTAAGTCAGATGGCGGAATCTTCTGTCCCTCGTCATCGGCAGGCCTACGTTTGCAACCGAGTCATTGCTCAGGATCCGTACGGAATTTGAGTAATATCTTACCAACACCATTCAATCATCGATTTTGACGAACTGTCGTAGTGTAGCAGGGCAAAGCGGCAAGTCATAGCCTCCGCAATCAGTTTTCCTAACCTCTGAGCAGTTTCATGATAACTAGGTGGGGTAGTGATGGTGGAGGAAGGTGAAGATGGCGGTTCCATTGAGTGCCTAGTATTTGTTTTCCCCTCTACTTTAATGGAACGGCGACTTTTAGACGATCATAATGGCTCGTCCAGCCTTTCGTGCCGTCATCGACTGGCGCTATGGTTTCTTAGTCTGTGGGAACCGGGCGGTAATGCCGTTGGCCATTGCTGGTGCCACGGGCTGCCCCATTGCGTTCCCGGGCGGGAGTGGTGAGTTCTTTGTTGGATCTTCTAGTATTGAACCAACCATAGTAATATTCTTGTCCTCTTAGCCCTCCCCATCATATCCTCTCATGGACATGGCACTGTCAGGTCCAACTCCGTTCAGATGCGCTTGTACACGCGAGTTTACACAGGAGAGCGCATACACCAAGCATCAGCGCTCGTGCATGAGAGGCAAGAAACGTGTGTTCTCCGCATTATCCAGAGCAAAAGATCTCCTCAGCTCTGTAAAACGGACCCGAGTGGACAATAACAATGGCAGATCTTCAAGTACGCAGTCCCATAGCCTGTTGCCGTCTTTAGACAAGGTCAACTAACCGTTACATTCAGAGTTCAATGTTGACAGGCCCGGGACTCTGTTAACAACGCACCCCCCTCAGGAGGTATCGCATGCAGTTTCGTCCCACGATGCGCTCGCCTCACCATGTGACACTATTCTCGGCACTGCGTCTATGCAAATAGACGAAGAGGGGTTATCACTGGCCCAGCGGAGGAGCCGACGTTTTGGCGTTCCTATGCCGGTCCGCTACAGACAGTACGATGATGTACTTCCGCAGCCTCCTCCGAGTGTTCCCTCCAGTCAGACTCAACAGCCGGAATTCAACACACCTGCAAGTCCCACTGACACGTCTACCAGAGTTCAAACATCGTCGCGGGCACCTCCTTTTCGCACAGCGAGGAACGTTTTTGGGCTAGTTCGCCAGTTCTTCACATCGACTCCCCCGTCTCATGACCCGGAAGAAGTCGTGACGCTTCTAGATATCAGTTCTGTCCCAGTTGTCAGTCCAGCGGATATCCCTGCTGAGCTCTCTGACATGTCATTTCACCCATACCCCAACCGGTCATCTTTTGAGCTGGGTCATTGGTATTGGAACGGCGGTGTGCAGAAGTCTCAGGAGAGCTTCAAGGAATTGGTCGGCATCGTCGGACGTCCGGATTACGACCCTGATGACGTGCGAAATACTCCATGGGACAAGATCAACTCGCAATTAGGAGCGAACGTTGATATTGAAGGCAGAGATGAATGGGAGGATGAGGATGCTGGCTGGCGTCAAACACAAGTGACAATCGAAGTCCCATTTTCTCGTACCACACCTCAGCCGGACGCTCGACCCTATATCGCAGCAGACCTTTACCATCGATCTCTGGTTTCTGTTATTCGGGAGAAACTCGCAAACACTCAGGACGATGAACTTTTCCATTACGAGCCTTACCAGCTGCAATGGTGCGCCCCTCATCTTGAACACGAAGTAAACATTCAGGGCGAGTTATATACCTCACCGGCCTTCATGGATGCGCACCGTGCACTTCAGGAGTCTCCTAGAGAGATAGGGTGTGATTTACCCCGTGTGGTTGTCGCACTCATGTTTTGGTCTGACGCCACACACTTGACAACTTTCGGTAACACGAAGCTGTGGCCGGTATATATGTACTTTGGAAATGAATCAAAGTACCGCCGGTGTAAACCATCCTGCCATCTGGGTAATCATGTGGCCTATTTTCAAAAGGTATGATGGTCATTCTAAACCAATTCCCGTTTGTATTGACATTGATGTCTTGTAGCTTCCGGACGCCTTCAAAGATTTCACGGGTACTTACACCCAAGGCAAGGGAGTTGGTCGCGAATGCACAACTCATTGCCACCGTGAATTGTTTCAGGCTCAGTGGAGGATTTTACTCGATCCCGAGTTTTTAGAGGCATACGAACACGGGATTGTGATTTTGTGCTGTGACGGTGTCAAACGCAGGTTTTACCCGCGAATATTTACTTATTCTGCTGACTATCCTGAGAAGTAAGTCATCGTTATTATCTTTAATATATTGCAATTCACAAAAGCCAGGGTTCTTGTCGCGACTATTCGGCAGCTGGGAGGCTGTCCTTGCCCGCGATGTCTCGTACCGATGGGAGAACTTCAGAATCTAGGCACGGATCATGATAGGAAACAGCGTGCTACTCTTGTGCGCTCTGATGCCTCGAGGAGTGAGCTAGTTGCTATCGCACGTGGCTTCATCTACGATATGAATCGTGGTGTAGATAGCACAGCTGTCGAGTCACTTCTTAAGCCTCATTCATGGGTACCAACTTCTGTGAGCATGATAATCAGCTTCTTTTTTCGCTCTTACCAACTCTCACTTAGAACGCATTTTCGGACTGCCTCGGTCCACTTGGGTTCAATGTATTTGTTGCGCTTGTTGTCGATCTTCTGCACGAGTTTGAACTTGGCGTATGGCGTATGCTTTTGGTCCATTTACTGAGGATTCTTTGCGCCCTGAATAAAGACCTGATCCACGAGCTTGACAAGAGGTCTGTCGAATATTTGATAATTCCTCAGCGCGGGCTAACTATCAATGAACTATGACAGGTATAGACAGGTTCCCCCATTTGGACGAGCGACCATTAGGCGGTTCTCGGCAAACACTTCGGAAATGTCGAATATGGCTGCACGAAATTTCGAAGATCTTCTGCAGGTGTGTCTTTGGGACAATTTCCATTGGTCGTCGGGAACTCATTTCGCACAAGTGTTCTATCCCGGTCTTCGATGGTTTTTTCCCCGGCGATCACAACAAAATGGTCATGGATCTCCTGTTCACCATGGCACACTGGCACGGACTTGCCAAGCTTCGTATGCATTCTGACCTGACTTTAGATATCCTCGACAAACTAACAACTGATCTTGGTGATCGGTTTCGTGAGTTTAAGGCAAAAGTCTGCCCTGTATACCAAACCCAGGAACTCGACCGTGAAGTCGATGCACGATCTCGCCGGCAGGCCAAGGAAGCATCCAAACGGGCAGAGAAAGGCAAGGCAAATGTTGTTGCGCGAGGGACTGCAGCTCGAAAGCCTAAGGCAGGTGCCCACGCCAATGGTCAAGAAATCGCGGGTTCAAAGCAGCCCCAGGATGCACCTGTACCTATACCAAAGCAGTCGCGGAGGAGAAAGTCGTTCAATTTTCAAACTTTCAAATTTCATTCGCTGGGGGATTACGTGGCCTCAATCCGCCAATTTGGGACCACAGATTCTTATAGCACTGAACAAGTAAGTTGTAGCCTGTCGCTGGTACTTGCTCTAACTCGATTTCTATTAGGGAGAATTAGAACATCGAACACCGAAAAGCCGATACCGTCGTACCGATCGAAGGGCCTTTGTTCGTCAGCTCACTCAGATCGAGCGCCGTCAAACGCGTTTACGCCGCATCAAGCAACGGCAACAACAACAACAACAAGCCCCTCGTGAAGAGGTCAACGAAACATCAAGTGATCCCAAACTACACCATTACATTGGCCAAAGTGAGAAGATTTACGACGACTTTGGCTACTACCTTCGCAGCCATGCGAAAGATCCCGCATTGAAGGTAATCAACACTTGACTTTATTATCATTCTTCTGAGATGTTGACCAGGACTTTCTGCCTCGGTTGAAAAACCACATTCTGGACCGTCTCGAGCCCGGGGAGACATCATCTCATCTCGACCAAGAACGTAACTCGATTCTCTTCAAGCGCAACCGAATATATCATCACATGATCGCAAGATTCAATTATACGACGTATGATGTTCGGAGGGCCCAAGATGTCATTAATCCAAGGACGCCTCACTGCAATATTATACTACTCAAGCATCATGGCGATTCCAATGATGATGACCATGATGCCAACTACCGTTACGCCAAGGTCCTTGGCATACATCACGTCAACGTTGTTCGAGCGGGGAACGTGTACGAATCTCGCCGATTGGAATTTCTATTTGTTCGATGGTATGAATCCGTGCAAAGTCACTCTTGGGAGACATGCACCTTGGGTCGTGTTCGCTTCATGCCTATTGCGGATCCTAATGCATTTGGCTTTGTGGACCCAGGAGTTGTTCTCCGGGCCTGCCACATGATACCGGCTTTCTCTCTGGGTCAGCGCAATCCTAGCGAATGTGGAATGTCCGCCCTTGCGGGTGATGAACATGATTGGCGCGAGTACTATGTCAACAGGTGAGCATTTCTCCCATTTTGGTTTAAGTGTGACAATACGACTACAATTGTATTAGCTTTGTCGACCGAGACACTGTCATGCGGTTTCATTACGGGCTTGGAGTGGGACACGTGTACTCTCATGAGGCGCGGATCGTAGAACCCCCTATTTTGGCGCAACGGGCGCCTCACTTTATCCTTCAGACGACAACGCAGGCAGGACACGAATGTTCGGACAGGGAAGAAAGTCTCACCACCTGCGGGCGAGCTCCTTGTGACGAAGATGAAGATGAAGAGGATCACATTGGCGTTGAGGAGTTGGATATGTTTGAGCAGGAACGAAATGGAAGTACGGAATCACTCATCGAGGCACTAGACGAAATGTTTGCTACTGACCACGCGCTCGATTACGAAAATTAGTGTTACATACAGCACATACCCCATCTGACGATACATGGCGCATCGTCAATCTCTGACAATTTTCGGCTGGTTCACGGCAGGCAAATTACCTCAATTTACTAATTACTGTTGGCGCTGTACTCATTCCTGGTGGCGATATAATCAAATCCTGGCGCAACAATTCAGTCTTTCCTGCCGGATGCATCTGGTGGACGATCTGTCGGGCAATCTGTCGGGCAATCTGTCGGACAATCTGACGGACAATTCATTCAGGCCGGCAGTTCACTCTATCTATTCATTCGTTTCCGGCGCGTTCTTCTGGCTGGCTACCGCTGACTCATGATCATTGCACGGTAATCGGTTGACATGTCTAGCCTATCGGCTCCTTATTTATGACCAGGATATCGTTTGCCATTGATTGCAACTCTTTCCCGTCTTCTTCAATGGCCATGCAAGGTAAGTTAATACCAATCCCACCTCGTTGATAACTTAATTGTAAGCAGTTCCCCTTTGGCTCTACTTTCCTCAGAAGAATCAAGCTTTACAAGTCATCCAACTCCCTGTATGTCACGACTCTGTTGTGTGTATCATCGCTGACGCTTTTCCTCTAGACTGACAATGTGTGCTATCATCCATGGAATGTTGTGTCAACCTAACTTGTAGTTTCAGCACCCCCTGGACGGGTTTAATGGGCGTTATATACTCGTTGGGTATATAGCTCACAACCACTGCCAGATTTCACCCCTCTACGTGAGTAATCATACTCACTTGTTTCATGGCATCATATTGGTTTGTAGGGCCCAGAGTGTGAGATGGTACCGGCCATCTCCTTGGGGTTTAGCAATGTCAGCCTACCCATAGTCGGAATCCTTGCTGTCCCTCAGGGTTCAGGGGACACAGGTTTCCATACTGTGTATGAAAGACGGGTGAGGAATCCTTGATGTCGGAGATCTCATCTCTAAAAGGATGAACGCAGCTCGGTGACGGTGATTTTCTTCGACTGGTCGTGACTGAGTTCTGTCGTCCAGACGCATTAGGGCGCCCCGGTCAATTGTGGCTCGTAAGTGTCGCTTTCAGTGCTGTGTACCCATGTGCTGATTTTGCCTCATCCTCAGCTTAACGTGTTGGACCACACAATCCAATTCCACGAGGCTCCGTTTCCGTACGGTTTTCCTCCCCCAGCTCCGCTTGCCACCATCGAGGTAGCACCTATCTCGCACGCGTTGCAGCTCTTTGCCCCTGCTATGACAGATCAAG
>QFEX01004272.1:0-10402 GCA_003316505.1 Suillus alpinus
GACACCCTAGCTTTCAGTAAAAATATTGGCAGAGCTATTTAGGAAAATTGCCCGTTGGTAAGATTTCAGTTGTCTAGAAACTTGAACCTCAACCAATCATAGAGTGCAGCTGACAGTGTATCCGATCTGGCGACATCTTCTGGTATGAAACACGTTGGGTGAAACCCTGCAGTAAGTAGTGAGTGTGGCTCCCGCGATTTTACTGCTACCAATAAACTTTCAGTAAATTTTCGACACAGGTGTATTGAACAGCCTCCAGGCTGGGTCCTCAGAGAAATTCTCCTCGCCAATGTCTATTATACGCTGGTGAATTCTCTGTGAATGACGGGCAAGTTATATTTGCGGAACTCGTGAGTATTGGCGTTATTGGCGTGGTCAGATATATTTGTGGACCCAACTTACTGTACATAGTATTGTACAATATTGTACATGTGGATGGAGGACATGATCGTTAATGCCAAACTTCCGTGGTGTCACGTAGTCAGACGGTTGATAGCACAGGTATACACAGGTAAAGAGTGTGAATATATGAAAGCAAGCAAATAAAGTGAGACTCCAGCAGATCTGGGTAATAATAATGTCCTTGTAAATATGTGACGCGTGGTATCACGACAAGTGGCCCTAGTCCAGCTTGACTTGACCCGATTCATGACGACACGGGACTGGCGCTGTCAGCGTTGTGGGTGTCACTGTAGGGATATGGAGCTAGTCGTATTGATTCTTCAGTCAGCGACTTATCGCCATCTGCCACTGACCTGCCGCCGACCCCAAATGCCTGTGCAAAATTTTTCTTACTTGAGTGAGTTGACGGGGTGCCACGGGCGTAACTGAAGAAGAACTTGAATGAGCTCCCTATCTCTGTGACGAAATCCCCTGGTAGCGTGTTAGGCATTAATTGAGAAAAGCATCATCGAGCGCTTACAGTAATTGACGCTATGAAGTTATCAGCAATTGTGATATTCATCAGTCGCGGAACATAAACGCACCTGTCCCACAATGGGCGCCATATGCTTGTCTTGTTCCCTGGCACTTTGTACTCATTGACTGTGTATGCCCACATCATCAATATTGAGAAGAAAACCATCTGTCGCGTTATAAATCAACACGAGGTTCCCGGATTGTATTCACGATGATGACTTACCTCGATACAAATGGCCAGCGCATTAAGACCGTCTGAAATATTGGCCGCAGTCCAATATTGGGTAGCTTCGGCGCTCGTGTCAGCGTCGAGTAAGTCGGAATTCTGAAAAGAACATACCTTTGATAACGCGACCTTCTAGCGAGCTAAACTATACACGATTCAAGGGTAAAGTCACGTAACAATTGGAAAGAGGGGAAGAACTCACAACAAACGACTGATAAAAGGTGAACATCACGATAAGCTTGATGGAGAGAAATTTCGCCAGTGGTCGTCGCCCCTTCAGTTCCTCCTTGGTGAGTCCGTAAAACAGAAAGAGCCCGTAGAGTGCCACACTATTCATGCAACAATATGTCATCAGTCAGACATATATCATGATGGACATACCTTATGCTGACAAAATCAATAGCCTCGAGATAGACATTGGCATAATATATGCTGTAAGGGCCAGACTCGCAAAGCACGTTGTATACTTGACAGATGATACCAGCGATAGAAACAGCTGCTGTAACGTAAGATGTTTATCTGTGTGTGGACTAGTTCGACCTTACCTGGTCGGATAATAACGTATTGTAGAACTGACCACTACACTAAAAATGAATGTTTGTCAAAGCAATTAGCAAGCGGCTTACCTTGAGGGTATACATGAAGTAAGGCTAAAAAAGAGCATGAGAGAAACACTTCTAAGGCATCAGTAACAGCATACCTTTGTTGGTCGGTATCTCCAACAGCAAAACTATGGGCGAGATTGGCATGAGGGTCTAAAGAATGTCAAATGAAAATACGTACAGGAAGCGGTAAAGGCCTTTTATCCTTTCGTTCAATTGCCTTTGTGGCATCGCGACCTGCGGCCGTGGCTGCCACGAATTCGATCAGGAGAAGTCTGGCATGGGGACAACATGTGAGCAAGGCGTCTATCCAATCAAATCAAAACCACAGACAGGAATGCACTCAAGGTGACAGCCTGAGCAAGGGTTTATGAGTTGAAGGACAAATATGGTGTACATGGTAATCAATTACCTCGTATGCTAAAAGGATCGGGGCGTTGTCAACTCAGTATCCCACAGTGCTTGTCACGACAACTTACCGACTTCAATGAGCGCGTAGTATGTGTAACTCCGGAAATATCGGTAGGAAAAGAATGAAATAACAGCATATACTGGTGGCATGTATAGGATTCGCAAACTAAAAGTATAATAGGGCATGAAGAAATGCACTCGAGGAAGAAGTGACGCACGCACATTTGACGCTGCTCGTTGGGTTTGTTGTAATTTCTAAAGTAACGAATTGCAATCAAAAGATACTTTAAAGATTCATGGCGCCTTACCGACAATGCTGCAATACTGAAATCATCGAAATAAGAACTGTCTGCGCAAGGTCAATAGTAAATGACCGGGATGAGTATGAACCAGCGATGAACATACTAGCACAGCACATCCTCCCGCGATCGCCCATCCTATTCTATGTTCGTCCCAGTTCAAATTTCCAGAGCTCCAGAAACTGGTCTGGTCGACAGCTATAGTATTGTCAGACGGACAAGTCGGCGCCATTACGAGTTGTTGTGGTAAAGGATCAGCGTGTCAGCTCTATTGTTGTTCCACTGAGCGGATATACAAGTTCAGCAACGTCGGGTATAAGTGGGAGCTAAACCAGTAGCTGAAGCGCTTGAATCGTTCGTCGAAGAGAGGGTAGCGAAAATGGACCACAAATAGTTCGCTTGCTTGTTGTCGTGCGTTTCAAAAAGCAATGCATGTTTACGTAACTTTTATGTCACAGCTTTTCCTTGTTCTCCTCTGAAGGCTGAAGACAAGCATAGCTATGAAGTCGTCCATTTTCAGGTTACTTCTAGCAGTGCTAGAAGTCCATTTAGTGAAGACTTCCAATGGCGCTCATGCAGCATTCCCTCCAGGGGCGCTCATCATGATATAGCTTCTCTGCTTCGGTAATTTAAATTGTGGATAAGCGCCACTATTGGTTGAATATACTCTCAAAAGGCCACGACCCGCTGACTCGAAACATTTACGCGCGCAGCACAGGTATCGGAGAGCATTTGTGGCACAGCCTTAATTTCATATGTTACATCTCATACGCTGCGGCACGTGTACATATGCATTCTCGGAGCGCTTGGTCTAATATCATCACAGTCATCATCCTGCTGCTTCCAAACACAAAACCACAAAGCGCGCAAGGTTTACTTCTTCTTCGGGACCTTGGCTTTTGCCTTGGCAGCAGGGGCCTCTGTGGCAGGAGGCTTGGCGCCTTTACTCTGTAGGATTGACAAAATTAATTGATGTCAATAATCATTGGACAGATTACACACTGGTGCAGGGGCACCCTTGCTGGCGGGTGGACTTGGTGCAGGGGCTCCGGAAGCAGCACCACCGGTGGTGGGAACGCCTGCGCATCAGCAGTGGTCCCAGCGAAATCATAGAAGGTCGCAAAAAATATCAAAACGCCTATCAGACACCACCCCAACGAAAACAACGATCAGGCATACCAGTCTTAGCAGCTTTCCTTGCGGCGGCCATCGTGTATTATTTGCACGAGAGAAGAAATACGAGTGAGGGTGTGGTAGTGGTAATCGAAGGAGTTCAGGTAGACAATCTTTTATAGCTCTCGCGCAGCCCTGCCCTCACCTTCGGCAGAGTTCGTACCGTTTCTCCCTGTAGATCGCAAATTGCGTAGCTGTATCCAGTTCCGGAACTATCGTTGTCCAAGATGAGTTTGGACTGCGTCAGTTCAGGACGTTTTCGCGCCATTTACGCTCGTGATCTGTTTGTGGCAGTTTCAATGATCTCTACTTGAGGGAAGATACTGCGGATATGAAGCCAGCAGACCTTATCCTCCCAACCAACTCCTTGCCCCTTATCTGGGAGCCATGTACGTTGAAACCTACTCTATTTCATCACAAGCACTCCAGTTCAGCTGTTGATCTGCATCCCCAAACAGGCGGTTCACCTTGTGACGGACCACACTTGTACATGCACCAAATGACATTCTCAATCGCTCCTCTACATCCCCACCAATCGCATCGTAGCACGGACGTTTTTATTTGCCACTTCACCCCTTGCGCATTCATTTCGGTGGAAGTGTTCTTCCTTGTGACCTCGCTTCTTGCCCGAGCTATCTACGTGGAAGCTAGGATTGCGCGATTTTGGCTTCCGGTCTGCGCCGCTGTTGACGGGAAAGACCGAGACATAGTCGTCTATGGACTCAGCTCTGAACAATAATTGTTGAAGCGCTTACAGAACATGAGATCCTCACGACATGATCGTGTTGTCCTCGTTACTCCCCACACCACCTTGAATAATCACCACTGGACCCTCGGTGTGCGCGCTCATTGTGTTCAGTCGAGAACATTCTAGGCTTGACATACGGGGAATAGATATCAAGTTCTAAGTTCATCATAGGGGAAACGCCGTTCATGGAATCTGGACCGCCCATAATACGACCAACTCAGATAGGCAGTGTAGCTACTCTCACAGGGACCACGAATTCAATTGAGATGTCACGCTGTCCCGACACATTGACACTGTTAGATAAGGGTGACATCTACTCCCACAGCGTCTTCAGTGACTTGAACAGGGTGCCTCTTTCTCCATTCCTCTAGCCCCTTCTCTAGAATTCGATCATTGAGACCGTTTGGGACAAGCGTGAATGTCACGCCTGGTATAACTTGACGTCAATATGAACGCGCTCCATAATTTCGTAAGTTCACGTACCAAGTTCTTCTACTTCCTGATTCCTCCATTCATCGTCGAAGAACAGCTGCCCAAACGTACGTGACAGGGATCTGATTGCGTAACGTTCAGTACTTACCATCTCGTCATAGGGTATCCCAGTCTTCTCATGAAGTTTCTTGAAATGTCTAATCTTGGAAGATGGGTAAATCTCCAGCTGGTCAAAAAACTTGATCGCGGGAATTGGTTTCGCGCTGCTATCGCTACCAGTCTTCGGGGGTATAAGTATGAGATCCAAGGCTTCACGAGCTCTTAGGGCACAATCTATTAGTGTAGAACTACTTGCAGTAGTTGAGTCGTTCAGATCACTCACAATGACGGCGCATCTGTCCGCGAGCATGCAGCGATCGTCACGCCGGCTGCTCGTAGGAGATGCATGATCTGTGGCACATCCCTGTAAAAGTCGATTGTCTTGGGCTTGCGCTGACTATCGATGACTTTGCCAGTGACGTGGTGTCGCTTCAACGGAGGATGTACATGGGTATCCACCCAGAAATCCCAAAGCGTATAGCTACATGTTTTGCAATCAGTCACAATCGAGTCTCGATGGGAAGCGTCCTTTACTCTAGATCGAAAGCGACCAGTTTTGGTAGCCTGTTCGTCATCTAGTACTAGTTACTGGTACCGGTAGGGGGTGACGGTAGGTGACGGAATGTATCAGATAATCAGTGTATGTTTCTGTCATCGCCTCCGAGTCATGTTCCCAGGCTCTCAAAAGCGTATTCGATGATCCAACGACTCATCAACTTGAATATGACCTTCGCTCAATCCTATTCAATCGCGGAGGCCCGGGTTTAATTTTAAGCATGCGGCAAGTATTACAAGTTTGTGCAGTGCCAATTCCCTCCTTACCATGGCATGTTAAGTGCCACTCAATTGCAGCGCGGAGGACCAAGTTTGACTGAGTGTTTTGGCAGCATGCATCCACAAATGTTGGACCAGGGTCACACCAGGATCTACCTTGGATCATCGGGTGCTTCCCGGACATTCGCGGTGACCTAGTGGTATGATCAACCTTCAAGTTGTGTTCAAAGTTTTCACCCAAATACATTTATCATCGTTATGGATAATGTCAACGGTTCAGTCTGTCCCGATGATCAAACACTCCGAGTCGTGAGTCAGATATCAGATCCAATCGATAGGGTATCATCCAAACTACACTTAGGCCCAGGATTTGCATTTACAACTTTGCAGCTTTGGACACCCATCCGTGAGGACGGGCTTCAAATCGATAAAGTGGCGCTCTGAAAACCGAGGATTTCCGGACGAAACATGACATGAGGTAATATATATTTAAGTAACAATGCGTACGGGCGGACTCAAAGTTTACGAGATTGACTCGACAACCGTCTGATGTCCCCACTATCGACAACACCCCAAGCTCGGTGAGGCTCTTGGTCTGTATCCACTCAGTATCAGCGCAAATGCTGCGTTCCTTGTCATTCAAACATTCCTCTCTGCTGACAAGAGTTTGCGCAAATGGTCGGACACTCTCAACTTTACCTGCTTCTCCTTCATTAGGCTGCCTACCCACGACGCACTCACCAGTCGTGTCAAAGCTCGCGTTCTTCAATTCTGTAACTGGTGACGGTAGTAAGATACCAAGTTATAGAGTTCTTGATGCCCTTGGTACTCCAATAGAAGGCGCCGAAGTGCCTGAGGTATGTCTCGCACCCCTCCATCTCCAAACGGACCCATTGACGTTGAAGTTCTTTCAGATCAGTGAACAGTTCGCGCGGCGATTGTGGGTTGGTTTCGCAGTGACTCCAGATTGTAGCTTACAGAGTCTTGAATCAGATATGAGAACATGCAGTTGCTTCCTACGCTCGATGATATACTTTGCAGTGGTCAACGCCAAGGCAGAATACCCTTCTATGTACGTGGAGAAGAACACCCCTGAAATATTTCCTGACGTGGCTTATATATTTAGGCGACTTCCGTAAGATAATTGGTTGTGCAGTATCAATTCGAGTCGCTAACCCTCGGACTTCTCAAGTATGGAGAAGAGGCTGCTGTAATCGGCTCTGCTGCTGCACTGGCTGATGATGACGAGTAAGTTTTTCTGAAATCATGGTCTCGTTTGAGTTTACAATGAGGCACTCTTGTTTCCAGAGTATTATGTCGGATTAATTCATTCGTCACTTACTTATGTTTTTACTAATTCTGCTACAGCACAGTATCGCGAAACGGGGGTGCTCTTGTGGCGTGGCTTCCCTCTTGACGGTATCATGGCGCAAGTTTACGGAAACCACGAAGATTCCGGCAAAGGCCGCCAGATAGCTGTGGTACGTTCCCTCGTCCTGTCGGTTTCGAAGCCTTGCTCAGTATCTACTGATGCTCTCTTAGCATTACGGCTCCAAGGAACATCATTTCCACACCATATCTTCCCCACTTGCAACTCAAATACCACAAGCTGCTGGAGTTGGATTTGCACTTAAACGTGACCCAGCGAGACGCTCAAAAAATGTGGCCTGCGTGTTTTTCGGGGAAGGCGCGGCGTCAGAGGGGGACTTCCATGCTGGAATGCTCTTTGCTTCCACGGTGCCTTCACCGACATTGTTCCTGGCAAGGAACAACGGATTTGCGATCAGCACCCCGAATTCGCAACAATTTTACGGCGATGGTATCAGCGCAAGAGGCCCAGGTAACTTGATCACATGTCGCGCGTCTGTGTGAATAGTAACCGATTTCACTCGCAGGTTATGGTGTGAATACTGTTCGTGTAGATGGAAACGATGTACTCGCTGTAATGAACGCTGTCAAGGAGGCACGAAGGCGGTGCTTGGAAGGTGGTCGGGCGGTTCTAGTCGAGATGATGACTTACAGGATTGGCCATCACTCGACGTCGGACGACTCGTATGTCTATAGGGAGCGCCAGGAAGTTGAAGACAGAAAAAAGAATGACAACCCAATCACGCGTTTCCGCCTATTCATGGAATCACGGGGATGGTGGAACGATATGGATGAGCAGAAGCTCGTGTCCCGCCTGAGACGGGATGTGATCAAGGCATTCAAGCGTGCCGAAACTGTTAAAAAGCCTCAGCTGAAGGACTTGTTCACTGATGTATACGCGGAAGAGCCCTGGAATATAGTGAGTCGATGTATCAGTCAGTGACGCTTACTCATCTTGGCTATAGAGGGAACAGCGGCAGGAGCTGGCGGCACTGCTCAAGAAATACGGAGAAGTATGGGAGCCATGGCGAAATGAGCTCAGGACCCTCAAGGACGGAGGGAAGGAGCTTTCAGATTGACGAATGACATTCCACAACAGCGTTATTGTCATATCGATAAACCAAATTGTGGACTTTCGCCAAAGCTCCCGTGAGTGGCGAAGCCACAAGAATTTGAAAACATGCATTGAAGTGAATGACTTCAATATACATACTGGTCAACTATCACGACAAGAGAGAACAAGATGACGATCGGCTGTCCACACTAACGTTGAGCTCCAGGCCGACAATCACAAGTGGGTAATCATGTGTAGTCAAAGGCTGCCAGTCCAGCGGCGTGCCGTGACAAAGCGAGTACAAGGTCCTAATCACTATCGCCGGGGACCAGAAGAAGTAACTTTCAAACAATGGGGAGAGGCGATGACGTGGGTATGAAGGGATACGCAGGGAATAGATAAGCAATAAGAACCACTGGCGGAACGCACGTATCGATAACGATTCTGGAAGAGGAAAAGGGGGATCAGATAGGAAACGTAAAACACTGCAAAAGTACAGAAGCGTCATAAAACCGAGTCACGGAACCGAAACGCGATAGACCAAGGGAGCGACATCCTTATCTTACGTAAGGCAACACTATCAGACCAGAGATCTGCAGGATCAAGTAGCGGTGCCAGCGTAAGGGTCATCGTAGGCTTGAGTATAACGATTGTTTTGCTCGCCCCCCTCCTGGGTGGAGATGCTGGGAGTGTACAGCGTTCGCATACCATTGCTGTTGTAGCTGGCGGCTGGAACAGGGAATGCCAAGGAACCGGTAGGGGGAGGGGACATCATCTTCCGATCTGCATAGGCGCGGAGCATCTCGTCTGGAGACATGACGCTGGCAGGCATGGGCATCATAGCGAGACCTGATTCGGGGGCAGGATGTGCAGGAACGGGAGGCAGAGGCATGTCAACGGTCTGCTCTTGGGTCTGCTCCTGGGACAGCAAATAATCATCTCCGCTGGCTTCATTTCCTGTGCGCATCACTGTTTGAAAGGTCAACTTCCACGTACACAGGAAGCTATCAGAAGAAACTTACTGCTCAAGGACTGCCAAACTTCATCCATGCTAGGACGCGCTTCCGATGCCCCACCAAAGGACATGCGGGCGCGAATATCATCCGGAGTGAGAGTGAAGGGTCCCCTGGTTTGTGTGGGAGAGAGGTCTCCCGTCTCTTCCTTGTCATCGTTGGAAGGAAGAGGAGGCACAATACCAGTATGGAAGGCACGACTGGTTCCGACGGTGCGACGAGACTCTAATGATGGGCGAATGTCCGTAGCGAATGATACTCGCGATACCCGCTCGCCTACAGTAGAAGAACGCAAGCCGGGGCGTAGTTGAGACATACTCGGCGCGTCCATGCTGACCTTGTCTGATACAGAAGGAGCGCCTTCGACAGCAGCAGTGCTGATGGGACGAATTGGACCAAAGGAAAATGATGAATTGCGATTGCCTCCACCTGAAACTGCCATGCTGTGACGAATAGCTGCCGAAGCGCCAGCAGCAGACATGGATCTCCAGTCCACGGAGATGGTGGACATGCGCTTGTCGATAGCCTCGCTGAAACGTCTGCTCTTTTCCTTGGATTTGGCGCGATTTAACTTGAAATAGACGGCTATGCCCAATCCGATGAAAATCAGCGGTACCAGCACGCCGGCAGCGATCTTGCCGCCAGAGGAAGAGCTGCTGGAAGAAAAGTTTCCGACATAAGTGACACCACCAGGAGAACTGAGATCGGCGCTAGCTGGGGTGGAGCCGTCGGATGGTGCAGTATATGTAGCAGTAAATACAGGGCCCGCGGGAAAGGGGCTAAGGAATGGTTGTGTGTTGGAGGTGACGATGGAAAGCTGCAGATTGACAATGGAGGTGTCATTCCACCACTTGGGCTCAAGGGTGGTCTGATAGGTTCCAAGGGCATAATTAACATTTTGCCACTCGTGAATACGGCTGCTGCTCAAACCGGGCGCGATGAGATATATATCAACAGCTTGTGTGTTGGACAAGCAGGATTCGTCCCAGGTGATGTTGAAGGAACTACTGCTGGAAACAGTTTGACCCTGAGAGGGGCTGACATAAAAACCGCCTGTTGCGCATGCTGCGAAGGATCAGATCTACTGCAATGCACATTTAATTCATTCGTAAACTTACAAGAACGCTTTTGGTGCGTTTGTGGTGCACCAGCATGCCCCACGCGGACGTGGGCCAATCCTCGTTTGTTCATATCTGTGAAGTATGGATTTTCTTTGGCTAGCAATGGTTTGGGTATAAAAACCCTGTCGGAAAAAAAAGAGCGTATCCGCTGTGTCGCGCGGTCT
>QFEX01004301.1:23902-36075 GCA_003316505.1 Suillus alpinus
TGTCTTGCGGTCTGGATTGTTGTAAAACACTTCCGTGAATTGCAACGACCATCGAGAGGACGGACCATCGAGCACTGGTTCACGGCGTTGATCAAAACTCACGTTCTTTACTTCGCAGCGTAAGTTCTTAATTTAAATAGGATTATCTTTCCGTTGAAGTTTCTTGTGCTAGCTATGCGGCTGTTTCTTGCTTCACCCTCGGCTACCTGACCCCAAAGATCTCGGTACGCCAATCTGTGATTGTCATTCGGATCTTACCAATCTTCATCGTTTCTATAGAGTTTATCTTCCGTTGGAGCTGAGATCTATATTGGCGTTCTTGAAATCACAACGCTCCTGCAGATGTTTGTGCTGGGACCACGTCTCATGCTTAGTGTTCGAGAATATCACGCCAAGCTCGTGACAAACTCTGGTATCGATGATGGAACTGCCATGACTACAATTGCTTTCCAGGAGCACGTACACGTGTCAACTGAGAGTGTGGAGCTAGGGAAATCTGAGTACGAGTAGTTACACTTGTTGAATACTCTGCAGCCTACGGGCAACATGAAAATTCCGTTTGGAGTTTCGTCCTGGTACCGATTTGGTGTTCTGAAGTAGATTTCAAGGTGGGGAAAAACCAAAGTCATGTTGCATCACAACTAGGCAACTAGTCACCCCGGGCCAGGCTTGCACGCAACTGAAATCATGCGACACGTCATAAAACAAATCGTTTGACGACTTTCGCTAGAATTTGAAGTTTGTTCGGGATTCCCCAGCGGTTGCTCTGCGACGATATGATTTAAATATGAGCCGAACATCGTCGCAACTGACAGGGAATCGCAGAACACAATGCATGGTAAGCAAAATGAAGCAGGGCTGTCTGAGATCCGCTGCGACGGTCTGCGAACGAAAACTCTATATATAATATTGAGTATCACAAGTAAGGGAGGTCACTGAAAACACACCCTCGAAACAAAGTAACCTCTGGCCCGATGGAACAATAAACTTGGCAGATAAATTAGATGGCGATCCCCCTATAGATGTACCCCAGAAGTTATTTCAACTAATCCGAGGAAGGGCAGGGCAATCTGGGGAAACCACATCAATCATTTGCAAAGCACTGTATAACTGCAGGACCAGAACGAGTGCGGTGACATTCGAACAACAAATATCTACGGTTGTGTGCCGCTGTGATGTGAGGAGGATAAGATTTAACACATGACCAAAATGAACCGGTAAGAAGATGACAATCACATCTTGATATGTGGTGACAGTGCTATCCAGTGTGAAACCGGAGCCGTTTGTTACTGTCAGTGACCGAAACTAACGTTGCAGCGCGTCACTATCTAAATAACAAGCAAAGTCAAATTTTGAAAATGTCTCTCAAGAAGCCACGAACATCATATTATTTGACACCGTCATTCACAAAGAATGAAATATCTGCCCTCGCGCTCGATACAGTAAGTGCGTGTCCGCAGTTTCTTCTTCCTCTTCCGAGTCGGTCGTCATGCTCACTTGGGGGGCACCTCGTATCGGAGTCAACAAGCGTCACTGCTGATGCGGCCAGCACTGTGGTTCCCCGCTCCTTCGTAATAGTGGCTATATGAATGAAGGCTTGAGTATCAGTACCTGGCCCAAGATGGAAAGGGGGTGTATCAGACGCACATAAGACTACTTTGCTGCTTGTTTTCCACACCTTTGTGATCTGAGCGTCTCATTCCAAGCTCGGCGGATGACTTCTGCCACTGAGCTGACGAGCTTCTTGACTTCACAGCGGTCTCCATGCCTCAGCACTGATTGTGCGAGGGATGGTTAACGAACAGCTGTCGACATATGAGTTCCAAACTTAAGGGTGTGCTAGTGTGGTGGTCGCTATAATGGTAGCTAGGGCAAATAGCGATACAGTGGGAGCAGGGAGGTGAATGCTATGTATTTGAACTGTCGAACATGCATGCAAAGTCTGCATGCGCAGAAGCCGGCGGCCTGGTCATGATTCGGTACAAAGTTAAACAAACAGATACTTCTTTACGTAGTCGCCGCATTGCAATCACTGATCATTGTCAATGCACCCGCCCACACCTGCCAATCGAAGCGAAAGGGCTCATGATCCCGATGCTGCTATTCGCCAGACAGATTCAGATGCAGCTTTGGCACGACTATCTGCAGTTAGGAAAGGCTATCTCAACGACCGTTTCATCAGTTCCCTGCTGCCTCGAGCGCAGCTACAGCCCCTGCGGCCACCATTGATCAATATTGGCACTTACGTGCGATCTGAAGCCATCGACAGACTCGTGGGGCAATGGCTTGAGCTCTCCAAGCCGGAGGGGCAACTCTGTCAGATCGTTAGTCTAGGAGCAGGGAGCGACACGCGGTTTTGGCGTTTAATGGTGATTAATGGCTTCCTACCCCCACGGACGGGCTGACGGTGGAACGGCTAGTAGGAAGGTCCTTGGAAAGAGCAGATTGGAGCGTATTTCGAACTCGACTTTCCGGATGTGACCCTAAAGAAAGCAATGGCCATTCGCAATCCGCGAAGTGGGCTCAGCGCTACTCTTGGTCCTTCGGAGTTAGGTCAGTAAGGTTGCCCAACGATACGCAAATAACCACTCCTGCAATACTCCTTGTAGATCTTGGCGGGCAGGCCTTGCACTCGTCCAGATATCATCTTTTGCCATGTGATCTTCGCAAACCCCCCGCAGACATTCTTCCAGGGCTCTTCAAAGATCATCTGTCCCCTGCTCTTCCAACACTTCTACTATTTGAATGTGTTCTTGTTTACATGTCTCCGGAGGCCTCGTCCACCTTGATCCAATGGTTTGTTGACTTCTTCAGCCCAAGCACCCGCACTCCATCGCCAGGCACTCTGGGATGTACGGTGTATGAAATGTTCGGGCTGGAGGATGCCTTTGGGCAGGTCATGATGAACAATCTTCGAGTAAGTCATCTACTTTGATGTTGACTGTCTGATCTTAGTGCGATGTATCACAAAGGCGAGAAATGTTTCTCTTCCAGGGGCGAAGCCATATCCTTCATTAGAATCTCTTCCCGTCCGTTTCTTAAGGCATGGGTTCACCTCTGCGAAGGCGCTGACCCTTCGTAACATCAGAAGTAATTACATCGAGCCGTCAGAACTAGGAAGGTAAGTCTTCTTCTTATGGCATATATAATGCGATTCAGAGAATCTTGTTTGTCTGCATTTGAAACAGAATATCTAGCCTTGAAATGCTTGATGAGGTCGAAGAGCTCAATCTCGTTCTTGAACACTATGCAATCACATGGGGTGTGAAGTCCTCATCAGCTGCAACGATATCCCCATGGATAGAATGGGGCTTGCGTCCCGTCAAACAATAACTCGACTGACAAGCAGGTGTGTCGTGTAGCTTGACTACCAACAGGTGCATCATTCTATTCTATCTTTTGTTGTCAGATTCCGTTTTGATACACCAACCAGTAGTCATTCCTAGTATCAAATATTCCACCAGATGGGATGATGTTCTACTCGCTAGCAGTCTTCTGGAGAGTACTAGTACAAGCGGAGTATAAAATGTGTCCAACTGTTCTCCCATCAGATCGAATAGAAGGAAGAGATCATTCCTTCTTTATGACGGCGCTGACAACAAGTTGTATTCAGGCTTTACTGCTTGTGAGAGCGCAACTCATCGTGCTCCAACATCAATCGGGGTATATTTCAAATAATTGAAATCCACCTAGCATTCGATCATCTAAATCATGTAAATAATCTACAACGGTATGATGGTCCAGGTCTAGTCCAGCACACGCCACGGACAAAACCTCTACAGCTTGTTCTTGATCTCTCTGGGACGGGCACCTTGGAGTCGCTCATCTACGAGGGCATTATATTAGAATACTAAAAAAAAGGCACAGGACTCACAATTTCTTTCATAAAGATTATCAGTAGGCACAGCGACCATATGAAGGTGGATGTTTGAGGCATCAACCATCTCTGGCACGACTTCCTGGATGTCGCGTGCCCCCAGCAAGCGCATGTTCATTTCAAACTCGTCCTATCAACGTAATGAGAAGATGTAGATTTTATAAAAATCGGAAAAGGAACGCACATGCAAAATTTGAAGGGCCTGGTCGATACCTTCAGGGCCATATGCTGAGTACGCATACAAGAACGGGCGACCGACACCGACTGCACATGGTCGCACAAAGGATGACTGAGGCATTATTTCATCGATGACTTATTGGCTTACCAGCTGTAGCGCCCAATGCAACAGCTTTCATCACGTCAGTTGCACGGCGGACACCGCCATCAATGAATAGCTGGAACTTTTCATTGGGAAACGAAAGTCCACGTTTCTCTTTGAGTTTAGTGGTAACCTCAACGAGCACTTCGAGACCTGACCGTGCGAAGTCGAGCTGACGTCCGCCGTGGTTTGATAGGACGACACCACTAAGTCCGAGGTCGTATGCTTCGAGTGCATCCTGCCATAGAATGTATGTAAGGCTCAATACCAGGAAAGGACAATTGAAGTACCTCCCAGCATTGGACACCTTTCAGGATGAGGGGCACTGCAAAATTATGAGACCAGCCATTTTTAGACAAGTGCTTCTGTCCCTTACTCTTAGTGATACTCTTGAACCATGCTATATCAGACCAGTTCAATCCAGGGTCGATGAAAGACTATCACCCAATGAGCCACACGCCACCATGGAGCCCTGATTATCACTCACGCTGATAGCTCGAGCTGCTCCTTGGGAGCGATCAACCCCCCCTTGGCCCGCCTTACTAACCTCTGAGGGATCTTCTGCCTCAAACTTCTGCCTCATATCTTTCTCTCTCCGGCCGAGTTGTGGTGCATCAACGGTAATGAACAAACCTTTGATACCGCGTTGCTCGGCATGTTGCACTATGCGTTTCGTAATTTCGCGATCCTTGTTGACATAGAGCTGGAAGAACTGGACTTGACCAGGCGCTGCAGCGTTCATGATTTCATCGAAGGAACATGACGCAAGCGTTGGAATCTGTAACGAGTATGGGAACGGCAGTTCGACAACATGAATGTATCTGAAATACAGACCATCTGGATAACGCCATGCTTCGCGGCTGCCCGTGTCAAATTCAACTCGCCGTCAGGATGACCCAGCTTGCCCAAAGCTGTCGCAGTCTGCAGAATAGAACGTTTAGAATATTAAACACTTGATCAGAAAGAAAGAATGCACGATGTATAACGGCATGCTTGACTTCTGCCCCAGTATTTTCGTCGACCAATTAACTTTAGTTACATCTCTAAGAATTCGCGGACGGAACCATATCCTGGAGTAGGGAGGTTCGATCAGAATTCCGTACGTTGATTTATGATAATATACCTATGAAAAGCAGCATGATTCTCCCTGTTCGTAATTTCATCATCGGCCGCTGAGGAGTAATATGCCCATGCTTTCTCTGGCATAGTATATTTTGCGATAGCCTATAAGATACATAAGTACATGCTTTGTTCACATGGCGAAGGCAAACCTCAAAGTCATGAAGGTTCAGGATTTCGGAAAGGGGTGGGCGGGCAGCAATACGTTCTTGGCGTGCACGTTCTTCATCAGTAATCTTTACCTCAACCTTCTCCACGGTCGTGAGATCGACACTCCCCAAGCTGACGTGAGTGAGTTACATTGGTCATAATCATGTCAATGGAGAATACCGACTGTTTCTCAGGTTTGAGGTTGGTCGTAATGGCATCTGGTGGATGAATCGGGTCATATGCTGCACTGTGCCAGAATGAGCATAAGGAACAATTGAATGGGGTACGGAGAATGACGTACGTCGCGTCCTTTCCAGCATACTTCAAGATTATCCTACTTCCGCCTAAAGTTATTCACCAGTCAATATACATTGCTGTAAAAGGGTGTTTGTGTGTACCAGGGTGGTCTGTGCCGTTATAGTCAGTCCAGCTGCATGCCACTAGTTGATCACATGGTCATGTACTCACCGTCCAGGAAGTCCGTAACATCGTAAACCTTACCTACAACAAAGTTCCAAGTTAGTCATTCGCTTTTGTTTGATGGGGTAGAAGAGTAGAAGGCTGGAGTCATATGAGAAACATGCACCTACCGTGAACAATGATCCAACAGCTCTCGCGACTGTTGTGCAGAGCGACTTCATTGCCAGAGTACGTCCTGCCTGAGCTTGCCATGGTGGTTGTCGCGTTTTGAGAGAACCCGAATATGACGGTCTTGAAGAAAGGCGCCTACAAGTGTACCGTGGCTAGTACTCTCAAGGTCATGAAGAGCCGACGGAGCGCCGTAAGCGATTGGATGCCGGATAGAGTATTTCTGGAAGTCGGCGACCCATTCCGGGGACCTGTGATCGTCGTAAGCATATTCGCTGAGTTTCCGAAATATATCAGCCAAGAAATCCAGATGTATTGCATGTATGTAATGCTTGTAGAGAGATGAAGAGAATCTAATGATAACAGCGTAATGATACTGATGCTGATGGCGGCCCCGTCCCGTATACAATTGAAACAGTTTGAAAGTGAATTAAGAGTAGAACAATAACGAGGGTGAAGTCAAAGCCAATTTGGCTCTAAACGACATCAAACGAGCTACCTCCTGCCTTTGTGTCTAAGCTGACAACCTCTTGGAGACCCATGACTTCGAAGAAGGCCTTGGGATCCATGCCCTTGGCCGATGAGAAATCAGTGCCCGTCTTCTTCAGGGATTGCATAGCAGCACGAATGCCATGGACGGCAGCGACGCAGGATACGAGTGAGAAAACTGAAAGCAGGTTCAAAAATCCCATCCCATCTAGAGAATGTGCTCAACTTACTGATGATCTTGGCACCGAGGGCCTCAGCCTCCTTGGTAGTGAAGGATGGTGTTAGGCCACCGGATATGACATTAACGAGGACGGGTTTAGGCTTCAAGGCCTCGACCGTTGATTTCAGAAGGGCAGCGGTCTTAACACCCTCAATGAAGCAGACATCGGCACCGGCATCAGCCGCCAACTTCAAACGGAAGACAGCTTCTTCCATGCCAAGAACTTGAGCGGAATCGGTACGTCCAATAACAACCTATTAAGATAGATTAAATTAGAAATTGATAATGTTGACGCATTCCTTACGAAATTCGAGCCACCAGGGAAAGAGTCACGAGCAATGACAGCTGCTCGGATGCGGGTAACAAATTCCTCTCGGGATACAACTTGCTTGCCCATCAAGTGACCACAACGTTTAGTTTGTACTTGGTCCTCGATGTGCATGCCTGCAACACCAGCACGGATGTATTGATAGACTGTGCGAGCAACCATAGCAGTACCACCGAAGCTGAATTGTGCCAAGTGTTAGCTGAGATGTCTGCAAAACATGAAATGTGCTTACCCAGTATCAGCATCAGCAATAACTGGAGTACTTGGGCTCAAGCCGCAGACCATCTGCGCACTTTGGACGAAGTCATTTAATGTAGCAATGGCAAGGTCGGGCATGCCAAGACGTGAAGCGGTGGTTGCTGCACCACTTTGGTACATGCAATCAAAACCAGCTTCGAGTGCGCAACGGGCACTAATACCGTCACAAATACCAGGAGCAATCTAAGAGGACAACTGAGAACACGTATTACAATGGAGAAATTTGGCTTACAACGATCCCTGGCCTGGCCAGCAGTTGACGAAGACGGGTGGCAGCGTCAACAGAGAGTTCTCCTTCTAGGAAATTCTTCGGGTCAAAGCGAGGGTTGTAGTAAACATCAGGTCTAGGCATGACCTGGGGGACAACCGACTCGAAGGAGCCATGAACTTCGGACTCTTCATCGGCGCATATCTGAGCGACTGGTGCGTCGCTAGACTCGGAGCTCTTGAAGAAATCAAGTCCAGGTGCCATTGAGAAGAAGAACTTAGAAAAATAGGTACGAAGATTGCGAGTGAGCAACAGCTTGACAAGCGTTAGAGGGAAAGATGAACTTCAAGGGTGTAGACGAGACAGCTTAACAAAGAAGGGAGGGGATGATGTCGATTGTAAGCAATATGTACGGCCTTATAAACATTCGGGTAGTTATAAATCGAATATTCTGCGTTCCGCGGGAGCAAAAAACGGTAAACCGGCAGAAAAAGGTGACGTACGGCGTCAAAAGAAACAGCTCATACAAGCTGCTGCGGCCACATCTCGTTCGTTCAGTGCAAAATTCGATTTGGACATGGAAAAATGAAAACTGCTGCGGAGACAAGTGGCGAGAGAAGAGTATGAAAGGGGAAACCACAAGACACGACTGATAGATGGGAGCATTGCAGAGGTCTTGGCAATGATAGTACTCCGAGACACGACGCTGCCGGCAACCAATAGAAGTTTGAGGCGAAATTGCCGTAGTCGGCGCTAACTCAGGGTTGAATTGAAGTTTGCCCGAGGCCAGGCAAAGCTCAGAGCTCTAAACCAGTGCAACGGGCGCAAAGGAGCATGCGGAACAAAAGGTTGGAACCGACCAGTACAACAGCCTGGAAAGTCGGGATTTGAGCGGACTTATCCGATCGTCGCTGCTGATCTGTTTAGTGTCCCGAAGAACAAACTCGAGTGACAGAAGCCAAGACAATAGATATAAAAAGAATACCTAAATTGGTCAAGATTCAAAGTCAAAATGCTTCCTTGAGGACGTATTGCACACTTCTTGAGTAATTGGTGACTCCATTCAAATAAACTGGGACCCGAATACCTGTAGCTTGTCAATAAGTCTGATCGACAAGACAATCCAAACAATTACGCTGGTTGATAAACTACTACTAATACTAGTTGTAGCACTCACGTTTGTGTACAACTATTTACTTTTTCACACAAATGGAAAATGAACTTGGCCATGGGGAAATCATGTATTATATTATATTTAATGACGAATTTCCTATCTTTTCACAGCTATTCTGAACCATGCGTTGGCAGGCACGTTCCCGTGGGTGGTGATACTTAGGTATTATCCTCCGTCCAGATCGAATCTGCTACGAAATCATGCCTGAGCGCTTAGCAAACCCCTCCTGAGATCCAAGGTCGGCGTTAGGGGGGGAGGGGGGGTTAGGGATTTACGGTCCATTCACTCACGACGATCGTGATTATAGTAAATCTTAATTAATGCAGACATTGTCAATCGACTCACATGCAGTGGTCCAGCGTTAGCCCGTTTCCGATAGCCTCGTCATATTTGCGAAATACAAAGAATAACCAACTATACACTGACCGGGCCCCCAGTGATGATGTGTATATTCACGATGTGCTGTCGTACTTTCGCCCAAAGTCCGTATTCGTGTCCTATTCTGCTTCCACTGTCCGGTCTATCCCCGACCTCAATGCTCAATTCGATCCACTCGTATGCCCATGATCCCCATGCATAGCGGAAGCCAGTCTGCCCCTAATGGTATCCTCTACGACGTAAATCATCCATGCGGTCTCCGCATACTCCGCTTAGCAGCGCTCAAAAAGTGGATAAGACGTGTTCTAGCGAAACTCGAAAATACCCCCATTAAAATCAAAGGTCGCCGACATGTCTCTAATTTCTACTCACACCGTCGCCGAGCACGCAACTCCCTCAAGCTGCTGGATCATCGTTCATGGTCTGTCCTTCCCGCAACGTCTGTTTATCTGGCCCATCGGGTACTTACCAACATATTATACAAGGCAAAGTGTATGATGTTACGGAGTTTTTGCCTGGTACGTCACTGATACCGCATAAAGCGAATGAGGGCGTTCTCACCGCTGGTTTTTCCAGAACATCCTGGTGGCAGCAAGATTATCCTGAAGTATGCTGGTGTCGATGCAACGTAAGAATCATTGCATTTCCACATGGCCTAACCTATTGAGGGACTTACCGGTCACGGCGGCTCATCAGTGAAGCATACGACCCTATCCACCCTCCAGATGCCATTACGACCCACCTACCCAAGGATAAGCAGTGAGTCCCACTAGGACTTTCCGGAACATATTGATGGCCGAGTCGTGTGATGCAGCCTTGGCGCCGTCGACCCGAACACTGTAGTCAAAGTCGTCAAAGAAGTTACTTCGGAGGAGAAGAATCGCCAAGAGTTAATGTTGGCTCGGCCCTCTTTGGATGAAATCGTCAATCTGCATGATTTTGAGGTTAGTACTTGGCGTCAGGAAGACTCCGGCTTGACCACATGTTTCAAAGGCTGTCGCAAAAGCTATCCTCCCTCCCAAAGCATGGGCCTACTACTCTTCAGCGTCTGATGATGAGATCACCATCCGCGAGAATCGCGCTGCATACCAAAGGTTTGTCAAGCGATATCCCCGTTGTCAATTTAGGTGAATTCTAACGACATTTTCTAGAATATGGTTCCGTCCTCGTGTTCTTCGTGACGTCTCCGTTGTCGATTGGTCGACAACCATCCTCGGTCGGAGATCCTCGCTTCCGGTATACATTGTAAGAGCTTGGCATTGTTATCACCTAAAAATAGATTTGGCCTCACCGATCTATCAGTCTGCTACAGCACTTGGCAAACTTGGCCATCCAGATGGAGAACTTAACTTGACAAGAGCAGCCGGCAAGCATGGTGTTATTCAAATGGTAATGGAGAAAATTTTTATCAAATTAACGACGGCCATCGTTGACCAGTGATGCAAAGATCCCCACGCTTGCGTCTTGCGCATTCGACGAGATCGTCGATGCTGCGGTTCCCGGCCAGGTCCAGTTCTTGCAGCTCTATGTCAACCGTGACCGGGAGATCACAAGGAGATATGTCCAACATGCTGAGAAGCGTGGTGTGAAGGGCCTCTTTATAACCGTTGATGCCCCTCAGCTCGGTCGCCGCGAGAAGGATATGCGCATGAAATTCGTTGACGAGTCTGGGGTTGCGAAAGTCCAAGAAAATGAGTCCGGAGTCAAGAAGGATGAGGGTGTTGCCAGAGCCATTTCTGTAGGTCGAGGCCAATCTTACGCGACAGACGATATTAAAAATTGTGCATCGACCAGTCCTTCATCGATCCTTCCTTGTCGTGGAAGGACATTCCCTGGTTCAAGAGCATCACGAATAGTCAGTGCTTCTGGGCCGACTTATGGTAAATTATATCTCACACTTTCATCTCAGTGCCCATTGTCCTCAAGGGTGTTGCTACACCCGAAGACGCACTCATGGCCTACGACTATGGTCTTGCTGGAATTGTCCTGTCTAATCACGGTGGTCGTCAACTCGATACGGCTCGATCCGGTGTCGAGAACCTGATTGAGGTTGTTGCCGCTCTCAAGACCCGTGGCCCTTGGCCCAACCCCAAATTCGAGGTCTTCGTCGACGGTGGCGTCCGGAGAGCCTCCGACGTCCTCAAGGCTATCGCCCTCGGGGCATCTGGCGTCGGTGTCGGCCGCGCATTTATGTACTCATTCTGTGCCTATGGACAGGACGGCGTTGAAAAGGCCTTCCAAATCTTCCGGGTGAGTCGATCGAGCATCGACAGATGCAAATTCAATAAGGTCACTCCCAAATATAGGACGAATTGGAAATGAACATGCGCCTACTTGGCGCTCGCACCATAGATGAGCTAACACCCGAAATGGTCGACGCAAGCGCTCTCCACTCGCACGTTGGCCTCACTCCACCAGATAACCTGTTTAACACAACATGTGAGTTCATGCCGTTTGTTCTCATAATATTCCTTCTGATCATGTGCTCTCGAAGATCAACCCCTGGCCCTTGCCCAGTTCAAGAACAAGTTGTAAGACTCACGGTATTGAGGTCCCGCATATGAGTTTTTGCGCATAGCGTTTATCTTTGCTCTTGATTCCTGTTTGGTTGCATTACTCAGTTATACCGCATGATATAGATGTGATGTCTTCACCATATAATGTATTTCTATATCCCATACAAACTGGATTCTTGTCATTGATAGCAAGACCATTCGAGCAGTCAAGTTCAGGAGTGCTACTTCAACCTGTTTATTAATACTGTCATGATATGTGCTGGCTCGACACATAAATGAATGACCACTTCGAAATAAACAATTGTGCCGTTGGACATATGACGATAGGGCACGATTTGAAAAAAAAAAAAACCCCGAGATTGAGGAAATCCGAGGACATACATGAGAATGATCCCGGTCCTCAGTAACATGCAGATGCAGATGAACCACCGTGGATCTTACACTGCAGGACACACTCGTAGATTCTTGATATGATTGATGAGGATGAAGCCGGCGCTGTTTAGTCATTACTAGATTAGCCTAGCGCTCGTGGCATGGTAAGAGCTCCGA
>QFEX01004304.1:0-12924 GCA_003316505.1 Suillus alpinus
CGTTTATGCTCTTTGCTCTGTGCTCAATTTGTGCCCCTGGTAAGTGTTTATTTTATTCGCTACCCTCAGCAGAAGACTCACTCCCATCTCTCTGTTTATGTTCTGTTCGGATGAATAGGGCTTTGCATAGTTGCGTTCGGGCAATTCAAATTGTGATGTGTTCGAATGCACACTTGTACACCTGGGGGCAGGCGCAGCACACCCGCTACACGCGCTAACCCGTGCCCCCCTCCGTACCCTAGTACCATCAAGCCTCGCACACAGTATACACTATGGCAGGATGGTCTCATTCCGCGTACACAGTGGCGCAAGGAGAGCAGAGGCGCTTCTTCCGAAGTTGAAGTTACTCGCGCTCGCTGAAAGTCTGGGTGGTGCAGAAAGTCTTGCGGAGTTACCTGCGCGTACTTTCGATGAGTCAAATCAGATAACGGTAGACACTCTAATTCAGCAAGGGCTACAGAGCGAGCCAAATTTCATTGAACAAAGGCTGCGGAAAGGAGAGGCAAAAACGAAAGTCACATTCCTCAGTTTTTCGAGTGGTACAACGGGAAAACCGAAGGTGTGACAAGTTTTAGACTGATGAATGAGGCCTCATTTTGTGATAGGCCGTTGCGATATTGCACTTTGGTCCTATCATGAACGTGATTCTGATGGCTGAGCAGCAGAAGGTTAACAAGAACTATGCTCCTTGGGAAGAACAGAGGTTTCGACCAGGGGATGTGCTCGCAGGAGGTGCACTTTTATAGGCGTGGTGTGACGTCACTAATTGTAAAGCGCTACCTTTTTTCCGTATGTACCCTCTTTCCATTTGATATCGTCCAATAAACTGAAATATGCAACGTTGTTAGATATTTATGGCCTGGTGTTAGGAGTAAGTTGGATATCCCCGACCCGTTCATCAATCATAATGCTTAAACACAGTGACTTTAGCTTCACCTTATGCCATTTTGTGGCGTGAGCTTCCGTTGATTCCTCACCATGTCTCTTTCTCAACTCTATGCAGATATCAGTTGTGGTAATACCCAAGTTCAACTTCACCGAGTTCCTAGAGAGTGTTGTGAGACATCGCATAAACCATCTTCAGTGAGTCGCCACCATTACCATGACCTATCATAGGAATCCTGACTTGTATAAAGACTTGTACCACCTCAGATCGTGTTGTTGTGCAAGGTCAGTACCAACCTTTCTGGCAACGATTTGTTCGGTCTAATACTCCTAGCAGCACCCTGCTGTGAAAACATACAACCTAGATGGTGTCAGGCTCCTGATGTGTGGAGCTGCCCCTCTCTCTGCCTCTCTTGTTGATCAGCTGGTGAAGATTCTGCCGAATGTGGAGATAGGTCAAGGTTATGGTAGGGCCGCTTTCTGCCCCCCGATATCCTGTTTTTCATCATTTTCAAGGCATGACCGAGTCCGCCGGTACTATCACAATGTTTTCCGTGGACAAAAAACTTGGCGTTCCCGGCAGTGCCGGGCACCTGGCGCCTGGTGTCATTGCCAAGGTTGTCAAACATGATGGGACCCTAGCAGGATTCAACGAACCTGGAGAGCTTCAGGTGAAAATTCCATCAGTAGCCCTGGGATATCTAAACAACGATGAAGCGTAAGTAATTATCTATGCCATAGGCTAGCGTTGAGCTCAACTACTGCTCAATAGCACGAAAGAGACCTTCGTCGATGGTTGGTTGCGTACTGGTGACGAAGTTGTTATATGCGAGGACCTTGAAGTGTTCATCGTTGATCGCCTGAAGGTGCACTATTATGCTCCAGTCCTGTATCGACTTCGAATATTTCAACTTTTTCGGCAGGAAATCATGAAAGTCAAAGGGTTCAAAGTCGCTCCTGCAGAGCTGGAGGGCTGTCTTCTCGATCATCCTGATGTTGCAGACATGTGTGTAGTGCCAATTCCCGATAGCTACAGCGGGGAGCTTCCTATGGCGTTTGTGGTGCTTCATTCTAACGCAGTCAAGAGGATCGCCTTGGATCCTGCTGAAGTCGAGAGGATTAAAGTATCCGTCAAAAAGGTTAGCTCGTACTTTATTACCGCACGAACCAGACCTGACTGTTGTCTTTCTTAAAGCACGTGGCAGACAACAAGGTCACATATAAACATCTTGCTGGTGGGGTGGAGTTTGTGGACGTGATTCCAAAAAACCTGACATTTTTCTTTCCGTGGCACCGCTGGAAGGCGTTTTTGCCTTCCTCGCAGCCATCAACACCATCAACAAATGTAACGGACAGAGAATCGGGGAGTATGCGGTATGTCTGCTACCATGTGACTTGTTCATGTAATGCCATGATCAATCGTTGCGACACCTTCATGCAATGTCTTGGAATTCATGTCAATAGCTTCATGTTCATGCGATGAAGACAAGGGTTTGCATGGTGCATGGATGCCATCATTTCCGAGGAGGACGAGGAGATATCAACGATATAATACATCAATATGGTTTTGTAGTGTTGACCGCCGCGGTGCGTCCATTGAATCACTGAGATATGACTTCAAGAACACGTACTAGGCGTGCCAGGACAGCAGTCTGCTCCCGAAGCACCTCGACAATTTCTTTTCGATTCTCTATGACTTCATCCACTTTATCTGCAGCCTTGCTATTAGGTTTACTGCCAGACAAAGTGACCCGCCGCTTCTTGGTGGGTGGTTGCACATTCAGGGAGTTTGTGATATTGTCAGCAAAGTGCCGGCTCTGAGCATGAGTGAGTAGATAATTTGTATCCATGGAGTGAGAGAAGACTCACTGTGACAGATTTCACATCAGAGTTTGACTCGTCGCCTGACAGTGCACGCTTCAAATTATGATGTGGGATATCGACAGGATGCTAGGAAACACGGGTTTCAAGCCTCTGAGTTGGTTCATAATTTACGAAATGGTACCGGAATCACCTGGTTACTAGTATGCTTTTCCGAGTTATCTCCTGCTGCAACACTGGGTGCCTTTGATGATGGCAAACGCGACTTTGCAGAATCTAAGGTCTCTTGAATATGGGGACCTGCCGGTGATTCACTGGTGAAGATGTAATTTCCTTGCGAGTCCTCTGGTGCTCCTTGACCATTGGCTGGAAAGCGCGATCCGACACGATGTGAGTCCTCAACTCCAAGAATTTCTGGTGCGCTGTCATTGTAAGCTGAGCCTCGTGAGCTGTGTTCAGAGCTTTGGTCTGGATCATAGCAAGGCATTGCAATGAATGAGTATGTGAGTGATAGGTTTGCCGGCGATGGTAAAAACTAGCAGTGGCTGGCACAGCACCACAATGATATCATTTAGTGGAGCGTCACCTTTATAAGGCTGATATGATGGTTTTGACAGCTCAGTACGGTATGGTCAGGCTTGCACACATTGTGGGGATGGCCTGAACTAGTGCAATTATGTAGTGCATAGTGGAATTTCCAATTGAGAATGTGTCATTGATGCAAGATCCGCATTGAATCGACTCCGAGTCGGAAGCTGTGATTGAGTGGAATGACATCAAGGTTGGTGTCAGGATTACACATGAAACTGTATTTCCGAGTCCAAGAGGGTGAATATTTTGATTTGAACATTGACCCGACACTGATATGCTGTGTCTGCCATACGAGATTGAACGAAAAGTCTTTCGACTTGCTGCACACATGCACCCTGCAAATGATGTGCGCTCATGTTTACTGGTTGCCCAGCGAGTTCAAAACTGGTAAGTACAAGTCCCAGAATGTTTTGAAGTCGCCACTTACAAGATGCTGATAGGACTGAAGGATTGATATATCACACTATCATCCTTACGAGCGAGACACGCGCATGTCGCTTCGTTGATTCACTTCATTCTCGACTGGCACTTGCTTCTAAAAATGTTAAATCACTCTGCCTGTGCGGTACAGTGCAGCTTGCTACAGCAGCGGAGGTCATGCACCTTTGTAGCGGTGTTTGCAGCCTTGCCCTCTGGATTCTTCCAGAGGGGGATAACCATGTTGTGCCAGATTTCCTGTTGGGGGCATTGAATGGGTTGCCGTTGTCGCAGCTGTCCATTCAACTATCGACTGTCTTCCGCAGGACAGCCATGCCGTTTCTACCATCCATCCCTATATTCAGCAACATTACTCATCTTGAATTGTTGGAAGGCTGGGTGCTTTGGGGCTCTCCGATCGGCATACCTTGCCTGACCCAGCTCACACATATTTCCCTCCGAGTTTTCACGAAGCAGACAGCACCAGCCTTGCTCCAAATGATCCTTTCAAATTGTGTTATCCTGGAGGTATTGGTTTTGCGTGTGACAGAGGAAGTGAGCACTGTAGAGAAATGGCTGCTGGAGCATGGTCTTGATGACCCTCGTATTATTGTGACTGCCAAGAGCCCTCGTGATGCTTGGAATCGCGTAGCAAGTGATGGGATGAGCCTGTGGCAGTATGGAGATTATGTCACAAAGTGCCGAAGCACTACACACATATGTACTATAGACTAGATACCTGAAGCTATACCTGCTCCCTCTGTCTCATATCCTTCCCCCGCTCTCATCTATTCATGGTTTGATTCCCCCAGAGATGGGTACTCCACCGATGCCTCAACTTGATACGTCCATAGCCTATTTGAACTCGGTCAAATCAGCAATACCAGTGCAGCAGGCGTGAGCATCTCCCCCATCTCTGTCACTGTTTGACTGGCCGCGAGCAAATGTAATGGAGCTCCCTTGTAATCCTCCCACTGATTCATTATCACAATCCCGCACTCAACGGCCTTGTGGTCCTCGCATGCACCTACCATGAGGCGGGGCACAACCACTCATCAGCATCGCCCACCGCTCGCTGCCAGCAGCTGGGATATCCAATCCATGCGCGGCGAAGATGTCGTGGGGAATGGTGGTGAAAAAATTGGGCAAGATCATGAATGCCGCGGCTGCTTTGGAAATGGCATCTGTGGTTAGTGCCGAGCCTTTCAATTGGTTGTTGGTAATTAATGCGGCCACGGCTATGCAATAGCGTGCAAGGTCGCCAAGAGCTTCGAGCCAGCCGGATAGGAACGAGCGCATGGTGGGCTCCTCAAGAAGGCCAGTGTAGAAGGTGTAGGCATAATATATGGAATCTTGGAGTGTTCAAGAGCTAGGAGTGAAAAAAACGAGGCACGTCTCAAGGCCTCGAGGAGTTTATGGAATGTGTGTGTCCAGAGGCGGATGATGATATTGTACTTGCCTGGGATAATGCAGAGGGGAGCCAGAATGCTCAGGGCGAGGGAGATCTCCATCAGATTATGCATCATCTCAGCGAGTCTGCATGCTTTCAATCAATGATATCACGATGAAAATTGGAGAGTCACTTACCATTTATGGTCTGAGGTCAATTTCGTCCATTTTTGCTGCTGGAGGTCTTCATCGCTGGCTTGATCGTCCTTGGAGAACAACGACACAGCACAAACACAATCAAATGAGGGCAGGAAAGCAGCCCGAATGGCACACGATGCATGCACTCAATACAAGGTACTGTCAACGACAGCTGGGACCGTATTTTAGACCCATATGTTCGAGGAACCCTGAGAAAATATTCACATCAGAACTGCTGCTGCAAACACAAAAAGCACTCACCAATTGTGGGGCTTCCGACTCGTAAGATTGACAGAAAAGTAAGCCCAATACCATATCATCGAGTAGGCCACATTGCTACTGGATTGTATTGGTAGGCACGATGGTAGGGGCTCTACAGGCATTTGCCGGCTGACTTTGAAAAGTCACGTGATCATCGAAACCAATATTTCGAAGTTCTTTCTGGTACCACCTATCCAAAATCCTGGCCAACACGCCTCTTGGAGGCGACTTGGATCCAGAGGCCATTGAGTTGTGAGGGCACACCTCTTGGAGGCGAACCTGAGCAACCAAGCTTGGTGGCTTGTCAATTTTTGTGCATGCCCTCCACTTCTCTATTTTTTTTGGTGAGTATCTTTTTTTTTGGTTTGCGTAAAGTCCCCTCCCTACTTGGCCTGGTTTGGCCGTTTGCCCCAAGGCTAAGTAGCGGAGCACCACTTCCCTTTCCACCACTTCCCCTTGTTTCGGTCGTTTCTTTTTCGCTCATTTTGAGGAGTGGTGTGGCGATGTGGGGTGCGCAGGTCTCAACTTCATCCTGAACGCCTTGGGCGTCTACGCAAGTCGAAGGTCCGTCCCATTTCTGCTTTTTTCATATACATCAGACCCTCAATTGAATTACTAGGAATACCGGTGTATCAGACTACGCTGCCTCTGCGCCCACTCCTTGCACACACAATGCGGACACTTTTGAGGAGGCTAGACACAGATTCTTGCCAGCAAGACAGGATCCGGAAAGTCGATAGTATACCTCCTCCCCGTACTTCAGGATCTCAAACGCACGGAGCACGAACAGTCCAACACTATTGCCCACCATTCATCTCACAAGCCTCTCAATCCACGTGCGCTCGTACTTGCACCTACGCATGAACTCACTCGCCAACTTGCGAGCTTTGCGAAGAGCTTGTCCCATGTCATCAAATTGCGCGTTATGTGTGCTAGCAAGGCCAATACACCAAGTACGGCCAAGTCTAGTGGAACGGCTTCGAAAATGAAAGGAAAGTTCGAGGGAGCTGGCGCTGAGTTCGTCATCTCAAAAACTTCTCGTGGGTCAAGACCGGTAGATCTACTAGTTGGCACGAGAGCGAGCAATGAAGATAGGGAAAAAAGCCGAAGAGCACGAGGATGTAAAGGAAGAAGACGGGGGTGACAAAGAACCACCGCGAGAGTTCTGGATTGACGAACCCGAGATGGGCTTGGAGAACGTGCAGTGGGTAGTTGTAGACGAGGCAGATGTCTTGTTTGGTGCGTATTTAACTCGAGATACATACATTTACTGACGCTATGCAGATCCGGACTTCCAAGAATCCACTCACATGCTTCTTGCAGATATTGCAGCAGCACGTGGATCGCCTGTCCCAGTGATCCCTTCCTCAGCCCTATCCTCCACTCCGGATTCAGAAACATCCGCCCAACCAATCTCCTACCCATTCAACTTCCTTCTCACTAGCGCAACAATACCCACATCCCAAACAACCACCCATCCCTCACTCGCCTTGCGTCCCCGCGGCTGCATCACCTCCCCTCGACCCTCCGCACAGAACACACCTCATGGACAGGCGGCAACAAGAGCGCAGACATCGAACACCGCATCCGTCGTGTATGGGCCGAAGACGCCCTCGTGCACTCCAAGACTGCCACAGGCCCCGGCCCCATCAAGCTATCCAAACTTCTTGTCTTCTGCAACAAACGGCACAAAGTTGAGCAACTCGCTGCCTTCCTCGACAGCCGTGGCATCAAATGCGTAGCGCTCACCGGTAGTGCCGACGCGCGCAAACGAGGGTCGAATCACCACCTTGACGGGTTCTTGAAGACGGGTAGGCCTGAGGCGACGGGACCAGGGTTATCGGATCCTGCTCAAATGCCTCATGTGCTCGTTACGACGTCGTTGCTTTCGCGGGGACTGGATTTTTTGCCCATGATCAAGCATGTGTTCATCGTTGATGAGCCGAGGAATATGATCGATTTTTTGCACCGAGCTGGGAGGGCTGGAAGGGCGGGTGAGGCGGGGAAAGTGGTGGTGTCTGGGAGGGCGAAGGGGATGGGGAGTGGGCGTTTCGAGTAGGATACTCAATTACTCTATGGCCTAGCTTCTCAACCGGCAGCTCGGCATTGTGAACTTTGTGCTCTTCAAGCCATTGTTCTTATCCATCTACCGTTCGCTGGTCACTTCTTTTGATATTATAATGTCATTAAACGTAAATTTGTCACATAAACCCAATACATTTGATTCAACATTGCGCTAATCTACACTATGTTAGTCTAGAACATCAAGGAGTGAGTGCGCAATCCTTTCTGAAGGTGAAGTTTCTTACCTTTTGAGTCTTGCATTATAGCTTCGTGTGCTGCAGTGCACTAATAGTGTCAATGACATGGACATAAAAATCCATGATCATCATAGGGCATAGCCTAAAAAATACGGAGAGCATTGTGGGTGACACGATGCACATATCAACAACATCATCAAGTGTCCTCGCTCCCATCCGTTTCAAAGGGGTGAGGAATAAGTCGGGCCATTGTCGCGCTGGCTCGTCATTGTTGAGCTTTACCATAAAGGCTTCCAAGGTGGGGTACAAAATTAACGGGTCGACTTCAATTTCAATATCAGCGAGGATGCTTAAAGTGAAGTGATAATCACTGCATGTACATCTGAATATTCACGATACTCACCTGTCCCCTTGCATCACAGCTATTGAGTGGTCGCAAGTTTGGAAGAACACTGAATTGGACGATCAGAGCCAAGTCCACAACACACCACCACCCTCGATGTCAGTGAGGAGCTGACGGTCATTCAATTTGCATGGACCCACCATGACATTGCAATGCTGCTACAAGGTCCGTGATGAGATCCGACTCAGAGTTTGGCTTGCACTCAATACCCCTTTGCTCCCGACACCATATTTCCTTTCTTTTCGGAAACACAACAAGGAGCCGTATAACGACATGATGCTCCAACGAGCGTAAACCTTGCTCCATGTCAATTTCAAGTATCGGTACTTGAAAAGCTCATCATCTTGAGTATGTCAATCACCCCCGTGTTTTCCTTCACATTCCTATTACCTATGTCGCAGTCTCCAAGTCCTTCTGACAGCAATTCACCTAATGCAACTCATAACGCTCTAAAACGGCGCATTGCTGCTCTAGAAGAGCAAAATGCTGAGTTGCAGGGAGAAAGCCGCAGCAAGAAAAGGTGTTGTACTAACGTGGATTGCTATATGTATCTGACGCAGCTCATGTTCAATAGCTGTGGTGATATATACGTCACTGCTGGCCGAGCCATCCGGCGCCTTGTGAGCTTAACCGACAGGGTTGAGGACCTCGTCGGAGAGCACGACCGAAGGAGCACTATGTGTAATGAAGACGACCAACACACAGAAGAGTGGGTATTATGCTTGAGTACTTCAGTTGGATAGTTTGATCTTATTTACAAAATTCTAGGGAGGAACAACTCTATCAGTCATTTCAACAGCTACTTCGCTGGGTTCCATGCATCCGCAGCCTTGTCAACTCTCAAAGTGATGGGTATCAGCTCAATGTTGCTTATCAAAAGGTATGTTGTCCGTCATGCGAGTAGTTGCATCAATACTTAAACCCAATTCAGCTTAATAGAGGTGCTGATTCAGCACGGGGCGATGATGCTAGTTCCTTGAAGAAAACAGTGGCTTCGTGGCTTAATGAGAGCCGTCCTACCCCCGACCCACCAATCACCTCAGTCGACAAGTCTGGACGTGGATTTTATCATGATGCAACTGGGGAACTTCTATGTCCCGTGGATTTCCATTGGGTCGATCCAAGGTATGACCTCACTAACCAGCTTACTACTCCTCATACTGATTATAGCCATAGAACGAAGGAAGGGATACGAAACTACGAACCTGACTTCCAAGTTACTGCTCATTCATGGCCAGCATTCTTGTATAGCAACGGCAAATATGACCGTGACGACCCGACGAAAGGGCTGTTCAAAAATGTTTTGCTCGTCAGGGTGGGTTTTAGTATATTCTTCCTCATTTTTCAGGTATTGTGCTCACCTATTGACATAGACTTTCAAACATATTTTTACGTCCCCTAGCTCTGCTGGGGAGATACGACCTGACAAAGAAGAACCCCTGGGCTACCAGGAACCATCGCACAAGCGGTCTAGGACCTCAGGTGAACGGCGCACCCGGTCCAATATTGCGGCAATATTAGGAATGCGCTCAGTTCAAGCGCGAGCTATCGCATATTCAGCAGTCCAAGTATGTTTCATAATTTTCTTGGGTGCGAGGATAACTGAAGGGACCCCAGTTACGATTTGCCTTATCAAGCTGTGGTGCCTGGCGTATCGTTGATGACGAGTTTGATCATCGTCAGTTTTACATCTACATCATCAACTACTTTGAGCATCCACCTACATCTGCCGCCAAAGCCTCCATCGACACTCTTCTTGTTTGGTGGAACAGGTGAGTGTGTTGTAAGCTTTCTGTTGTTCACGCATTTCTTACACGTTGTAGAAAGGTCTTTGGGGCTCGCAATGTGTCTACTTACTTGCCTCAGAATGTAGCGCAGTACTCTGTTGCTAACACTTCTGCCAGACGCCACTAGTGATATGTTTCACTAATACATGTACTACCTATTTGTGTTATATATGTACATGATAATGAACCTAAATTGGCCTTCACTTTGTGGGATCAGTATAATGGATGCGCAGCTATTCTAGAATTATTGAAATTGAACCGAAACACAAATGAACGGCATGGAGATCTAGGGCGACAGACGGAGCTGGAATCGTCACACAAGGCACATTGCTGCCACAGCATTATGTATCCCCCATGTAGGCCTAATTGTGTAACATGGCAAGGTTACACAATTGAGACATTGAATGATAGCCAATATTACGCTGGAGGGGTCTGGGAAATCTTCGCTTTTCGCCACTGTTTATGAAATAGATGTGATTACTGCCCGAGATTAGTACAGCGCAAATCACACATCAGAATGGAATAAGTGCAAGAGATGCACCACAGTAAACATAGTTTCAAACATATATCGAGAGGGAATAAATTTGGCTACTGGTCCATGGTTACTACAGCTTGACTCATGTGACAGATTGCAACAAATGGGCTATCACATTTAGGATTATAATGTAGTTTCTATTATGCATGAATAGACTAGGTGTTTCTAACTGCTGCCGCATGATATCCACTGCTCCAACAAATGACATATGAAGTCAAAATTACCGATTTGCAGCAGGATGTCACTCACTGGTGAGTTATAACTTTTGGACGCTATACCATAATTGATCATATCAAAGACGCCTATGATCAAGTTGTAGCTTTACGGATCTGCAGCCAAAACGATACCGCACAGATGCAAGTCGCTAGTTTCAATATGAATGAAAGGGAAGCTAAATCACACTCATCACCCTAGTCATTGGCCATGGGACTTAAGTGTATAATGCTCTTCATGAGTTTACAGACTGACATGCCATGATTACACGAATTGTAGGAGTTAGACATTTTATAAGGTAAGTATAAGAGTTGATCGTAAATTTTATGTTTCAGTGGTGATCATGTGGGAGTATATAGTTGATGTCTTTTGGCGTATAACAATCGACTCGCATCTTGGATGATACACAATCTTCGTGGGATATTGATCATTGGGTGTAACTCGCCGAACGTCTCAAAACGACGGGCAACAGGGCTCGTAGCAAGTACTACTGCAATCGCTCCGCTCTAACATTGTAACATGTCCCTTGGTGCTGATAACCGTCACGGGTCGCCAACAGTCCACATCCCTCCTGAGCTCATACCATCAATTCTACAACATATTTCACCCACTTCTTCTTTTCCATCTCTGCCCGCCAGACAGGCATTTACAAATGGATCATGGCAACAGTACCGACATGCTCTTCGTGCATTCCTTCGGTTTGCGTTCGTCTGCCGAACTTGGTGTACTTTTACCCGCGAAATCACGTTCCATACCCTCATCGTCCCATGGCTGGATGAAAGTATTCTCCAGCTGTGTTCAATTCTGCGGCAATTCGGTTCCTATTCGCGCGTCGTTATAATCTTCACAATAGACGCAGGCGGTCCGATGCAGCCACTGGGCCGCAATGATTTTTGTGCTGCCTTAGAGGGTTGCTTTCGTTCGATGCCGCAGATGCCAAAAGTGGAAATTTATGGCACCATGGACAAGATATTTGGCCATTCATTGCCGGCTGAAGTTGGTCGCTTTGAACTCACGTCGTTGCGCTCTCTTAAGCTGGTGGGAAGTGTGGGGCACAGTGGGAAGTCAATCATCCATGCTCTCGGGCGCGCTGCGGCGTTCCTGGAAACCTTGGAGATAATGTATTTTGAGACATGGCCATCGGACCAGTCACTTCCTACCCCGCTTAGAAAACTTCGCAGCCTCATCTTGCAGTGCACCTACTTGTCGGTCCCAGGCGTCATCGGCCTTCTTCGTGGACCTGACGAAGATGCACACAGCGGGCAGACCCTACGGAAGCTTGTCATCATCCCAAGTCACCTTCAAAGTCTCCCGCCACCAGATATCACGCCTTTGCTGACATTTGACTCGACCGGCGATCGTCTTCGATTTTTGATGATACACAGACTTGATCCATGCCGGTCACTGGAATGTTGCCCCGCTCTCGAAACATTCATTTACGTATCTCCGACGAGTTCAAACATCTTTCCATTTTTACCGCGCACGCTTCGTCGGCTTGCCATTTCAGCGACTTTGCTGTCTCCTTCGGATCGGTTTGTCGCATACATCTCATCCGAGAACGCACGAAACCTGGTACATCTTGCCGTAGCTCTCAAGCATGAGACCTATTTGGCGTTTACGACTACGGACGAGCCGTTCGCTAGTGTCACAGAGGCTTGCAAGGATGCTGGAGTGTCGCTGACCTGGATAGTTCCGGGTATGCTAGGGCTGGGTCTTGAGGGGTGGGATGATGCGACAGAGCTATTCCAGACTGTCGAATCCTTGCCGAGGGCTAGGCTCAAGATGATTTAAGGATCTTATGTGCAATCTATACCAGCTATTTATTGTCTGCTCACTGTGAATTTGGTACGTCTGGAATAGTTGGGACTTAAGTTTATTCAAAAGTAGTAATGCTTCAACTCATAACTGTCGTCGGTGATTCTCTGGCGTGGATTAATTCATTGAACGCTTTCATTCCAGTTATTTCGGAACTGTTGCCATAGACACTCCACCGGTCTCCTTCAATGTCATTCTAGACACTGGCTCGTCGTGAGTTTATCCCTGACAACTTTTTTGACAACTGTATTCAACCTTGTCTATGAATTAGCGATCTTTGGGTCGCAGATCAAGGCTGCACCATCGGCTGCTCCAAAGTCCAGCTGCTCGATGGCTTAAAATCATCTA
>QFEX01004321.1:0-13865 GCA_003316505.1 Suillus alpinus
GACGACAACGGTTGAGCGTTCGAACTGGAACCACCTGTACTTGACCGGGTTATGCATAATCATGGCTGATTAGACACAGGCCGTTATGCATGGTTACCTCTAGTCTTTGACATTATGCATAATCCCCTCGACTGTATGTATAGTAGTGTTCTCACTGGTGTCCGTAATGCATAATCCCCTCGACTGTATGTATAGTAGCGTTCTCACTGGCGTCCGTAATGCATAATGCCCTCGACTGTGACATAGAACGCTTCGGATCTTCTCTTTCCATGTTCGTTCCTTACCCCAGTCATTTGCAGGTGTTCCTGGCTGCATCCTTCTGGGATCGCGATCTCGAAGACTGATGGCCAATCAATGATTATATATAGCGCTACCAACACATAAGGAAAAAGAAGCCTTGCGAACGGATGTTATCCTACTTGTATTGAGGGCACCGCCACTGCTGGGGGTAAGCTCGCAGGAACTGCACGCCATTTTCTTAGACAGTTGTCCCGCATCATGATCCGAAGGGCCGCCTGGCGCTTTGCATATGCTTCAAGGCCTTCTAACTCTGCAACGTCCAACCCAATCCTCCGGTTTGCCTGATCCTTCCACCACGCCGCATGCCAGTCGAAGAATGTAGACACGCGCCGCATCTCCTCCTGGAGAAGCTCTACTTCTTCTGTCCAACGGTGTGTGCGTGCCCGAGATTTACACCACTCTACACGTAGCGCTGTGTAATAGCGTTTTAGCTCGTATCAATCTAATGGACAATTTCTTACCATCAGCAAGAACGGTCTCTCCTTCGCTGTCTCCAGTAGTGACGCCGCGTGCCTTCCAAATCCACGATAAAGTTCGATTACCTTCGGATTGGCCTATGTGGCCATCAGACATTCCCCGAACATGCTCAGGTTCTAGCTTGAGTAGATCATCTCTCCAGCTATGTTCCTGCAAAACGTCGCCAAGGATAACTAGAGCAGTCCAGGCCCTACAGTACCGCTCTGCATCTGTCTTGATGCCAAGCTCCACCTTAGCGAGCACTCCCGCTGCACGTGTATTGGCCCGTTGGCCACGCAATTGATTGTGTTTGAACTTGTATAAGTGGCTGCGCAGTCGGAGGTGTCGACGGAGGTCATCGAGAGCATCAAATGCTTGTGCCTGTCGCAGCTCCCATTCATATCTGCACAGACGTTCCTCACAAAACTCGTTTGAAGCCCTTTTGAGCTGGGATGGCAACCACAGTTTGACTTCGTAGGGTTTTTCTTCCCGTGAGCTTACGGTACTAGCTGTATCGGATGCGCGAACACGGACGACCGTAGGCATGTATAACACCTGAACCTTGCACCATTGCTCGATTTTGCGTTGTAGCGCATTGCTCCGTTCTTGCAATTTCGTAAGCTGAAGGTCCGTTGGGTGAGCTCCCAAGGTAGCATACTCTCTTTCCAGCCGGCATCTAAAAAAACATTGAGATAAAGATACAAGTAACGGAAATATAAACTTACTGCTGGTCTTCGATTTCAATACCCGATGACACGAGAACGCTTGGCGATACCTCCGTATGCAGTGAGTAGTTGAGGCCGTGTTCTAGGTCTTCTGCTTCCTTCTGCGAGAGACGCAGTCGTACTGCTGCGAGAGACATGGCTGCGAAAGAATGAGAAACATAATATCATCATAAAAAAACAAACGCACTTGTAGTTGTAACCTCGAAGGGATTCGTCTGAGATCTATCGGCTTCCCAGCCTTCAATAGCCAGCTTCCACCGAGCGACTTCCTCTGGTCGTTCTGCAACCAACGTGTCGTTGAAATCGTTAAAGTCAGCGAGGTGCTGATCACGCTGAGGTATGGCTGCCACGAGCTTTCGGAATAGACTGATGTCTTGACACCAAAATGTTAGTAAGAGGTTCCGATCACACAGTGTAGGTTCCACTCACGAAAGTTGGTCACTTTCTTCCAGTTAAAATCTCCGAAGTGATCGTCGAGGGTGTCACGGCGTGAGCCGGGGCCCATCTCCCGAGTGCTTGTTGCTACAGGATTGATATTCGCCCACCCGCGCTCCGGTGCCTCCCCATCAGTGCGTCCCATCCCTTTGATAAGGTTGTGTGAATACGTGACTTGGCAGAATGCGATGTGTGCGGGAAGATGGAATTTAGGAACAAGGAACACGAATTCTTTGGTACCGCGTTCAACATGCATTTGACATGGGTATGTAGCCATACGATCCCATATATTCTTGCTCCATTGACACGCAATATCGTAGGACACGTTGAATGTGACCACGTCCTTCGAGTACTGCAGGGTAGAGAAGAATAAAAAGTCCATATTAATGTACCTATAGTACGCATTGAGTGGTGCAATAATTAGTAAAGCTCTCGCCTACCTCTCGCCCTTCTGGAGATCTCCGACACCGCAAGGACGCTTCATGTTGTGGCGTGAACAATCGACAGTGCCGGCCCCCGTTGCTGCCAAACCGCGAGAGCTTTTAGTCTCGGCCAAGTTTACAGCGTTATGGCTCGCGCAGCTACTTTTCTGTATGACGAGTGGGTGAGCGAGTGTGATACGGCTAAGATAGATGGCCGCACCTCTTGCGGCTGCTTTCCAGTGTCATGGAGAAACTTCTTGAATGCCTTCTCTTCGACGAAGTACGCCCAGCCTTTGTTAAGACCAGGGTCGGCCTTGTCGGATGATACATTTTTGCGCGCCAGTCGAAAATTAGCATCAATTGCGAGAAACAAGGAATATTTCCATCTAGATCGTCCATGAGTGAACACGCCAAACGGACTGGACCAACACACGACATACCTTTCCTCAAATGGTGTATCTTCCCAGCCACTCGGAAGATTCTTGCCCGGTTGAGGGCAAGCAGGACACAACACTGCACATGCACCATGTTGCGTCGCCTCGACCCCACCAGGGTCATGGCCTCGTCCTGAACGTTTGAGTAGGGTGAGGTTTCGCCATTCCTTTACCATCCGTAAGAGAGCAGTATAGCGATCCTGTAAGCCGTTAAAAGCTGTTATTAGGAATGAACGAATCAAATCAAATTAAGAACTTACTTTTGGTGGGTTAACGCCTGTGTTATTAGTCAAGCGCGCGAGTGTTTGCCAATATTCAAAAGTGGAGGCCTTCGATTCAAACGAAAGAATATGGAAGTGGTGGAGAAGTCGAAATGTTGCGGTAGTCTTCGGATCCAGTGTAGTTGCTGGGAACCAACGCATGCGAAGGAGTTGCGTCGTACGAGATTGAGCCGTTTGACACTCGCAGAAGCAGAGTGTAATATTGTGCACTCCGTTGATATCGAGGACCACGAAGTCGTTGTGAACCCATGATGGGTTAGAACAATGTTCACCAGGGGGGTGTCCAAGTTGAACTTGCAGCCCAAGATCCCGCAGGTTAGTGTCTTCAAAATGTTGGCCGTTCCAGTACTGTGCAAGACAATCAGACAATCAGGGCGAAGTAGTGAGCACTGCTTGTTCCCACCTACCTCAATTCTGTGGGTTGGATTTTCTATATGCCTTTCTACCGTGCATGCCTTGCAATAGAGCTCAGTACCAAGACAATCCTCACATCGAAATTCAGGGACGTTGATGCATCCTGCAGAACCTCGACATGCTTCCTGAAGTAAGAAATCGCCGCGACCCTCCAGACGGAGGAGTTCTAAAAGAAAATGATCCCGCTCCTCCATCCAAGTCAACAATGGGTGATCCTTCAAAAGAACACGTCGGTAATTGTATCCAAGATAAATCGTCTTCACTCACTCCTAAATGTCGATTCCGCCGTGAAACAATCACTTCGAGTGATGTTTCAGCCAAGTGTTCATTGTAGACGGCTGAGTCATGGTCTTCGTTAGAGTCCAGAAGAGCCTCATAATCAAAGGCGACAGTATTAGAAGTATGGAAAGCAGATGATTGTGATGGCGCAGTGAGAGAGCCTCTTGGAGCACCAAAGTATTCTGTCTGAGTCGAGACCTGTGCCGGTCCCTTCAGAGTAAAAGATCGATGTTTGTGAGTTGAGACTTGTTCTGTATCCTCAGCCTGAGTAGTAGAAGTCGTGTTTTGCATTTGCCGCCGAGATGCCTGATTTTTTGCATTGAGAACATACCAGTCACGCGTAAGCTTGTCGAGCTCGCGGCGTCTTTTTCCCATGAGGAGTATAGCCTTGAACAATGAAGAGATATAATATTAACAAAACATACAGCGCAGGGATCACGTGATGTTCAACACTAGATACAAAGTACATAGACTATAGTAATCACTTGCCAATGCTAAGCGCTAATTGCCAATCAAGTGTCCCTTTGCGAAGAGCTTCAAAATATGAGTCCACACTTAAGTCCATCCCCCGGATCATTTCCTCGCATGCCTGGATGCGAAACTGTAAGATGCGAGTCACCGAACATACCCCCACTCGTAGTTGCTCAGTATAAGGACCCTCTAAGCTCCCGGCTGACGTGGATAGGCCGTGTGCTTTCTCCAAGAGTTTGCGTACCTCGCGAACTTCGTTCTCATATCCTGGCTTCAGTGAATCCCATCCTTCACGGTCAGCAGCACAGACAGCGTTCAATCCTTCAGACTCCAATCGTTGATACGGATTGGAACCTGGTTCATAACCAGCATTGAACCAGATATCATCCAGATGATTAAGGAGTTCGAGTGTCTCCTACAAACGGTGTGTTAAAATTTGACAAATCAACCAAAAACGATTGACTCACATCTGAAGCTCCACCCCGGCGACGCCAGCGAGTGCGGGATTTGACACGTTCTTGCTGCCGATTCCTGTCGATTGTGAGTTCAGTAGTGCACACGCAAAGAATGGACCACATTACTGGACTTGCCTGGCATAGTGTTTTTTCTTGGATTTTAAACGAGCTTGATGGCACTGCTCAGTTGTGTTGTACTTGCGTTTCCGAGTCATGCTAGACGTCAACTGTAATGTGTGAAAAGGCGTAGGTAAGCTTCCGCACTTGAGTTCAGTTCATGCAATGCCTCAGCCACCACTTCGGGACACATTAAATTGTAGCACATAAGTCTCATTAATTCTTTTGCAGCTGCAAATACAATGGTTTCAACAGTCTGATTTATATTTTGTGCATTCTGACTAGCGCAGGACATGTAAAATGAACTACTGTATCAGAAATCTCCCGATACCACCGCATTATAGACTCGCGACCCACAAAATGCAAATAGAACTGAATTTCAATGAAAGCATATTGTACAAGTAAAAACCTCGAGAGCAAAAGATTACGACTTTGGGACGGCTGTTTATGCGACCTAATCCATCTCCCCAAGCTTGACATTCAGGGCCTGGATTTGGAGGGCACTCATCCTCCCAGCAAAAGATCACGACTTTGGGACGGCTGTTAATGCGACCTAATCTATCTCCCCAAGCTTGACATTCAGGGCCTGGATTTGGAGGGCACTCATCCTCCCCATCAATTCTCTCAACATATATGTAAAATATGCGATGGAAATCTATGTATCAGTCCCCACAGGAACATCGCACAACTACGTCGCAAATGTTGCTCTCTCTCTCTTGCGCAGCTTCACCTTCTGTTGCAGATGCGACAGTGGTGGAAATTGGGGTGCCGGTGACTGGTATAATGAATATATTAAATGGTAAACTCCAGGGTAGCACTATGAAAACGTACCAGTAGCGTCCAACTTGGAGAGGCCTGTTGCAATGCGGCTCGATGCGATTGCTATCCCACAAGCATAGCAATGGTGGCGGTGTGCACGGAAAATGCATGCCGGGCATGCTCCATCTTGAGTCTGTGGACTCGGCAGCTCCTCCGAATCATGTCCGTCGTGTGCAGTAAATATGTCTATTGATCAAGAGTGTGAATAACCGAGATTCAGATTAATTGAAACATTGAACATACCATTTTGGTCACTAATTAACGTCAATGCTCCTCCCAGCTCACGCAATGTGAATGCCGGGGGGTCATCATCATATCCCTGGTCTGCAGCAAAAAGTCTAATGAGCCGTCAGATGAATTGTTGAAAATAAAATTTACCGCTTTGATCCCTAATCAAGGTCAATGCCGCAGCCAGCTCATTTACGGTGAATGTTAATGGGGGTGGAAAACGGTGAGCCGTATTATCGTTCCTTGGGCTCTGCATTCCAAATGAGGTGGGTGGAGTGTGAGTAAAAAATAGCAGACAGCAAGCAGACGGCAGTAGTTACCGGGCGATTTCAACTCCGATCCAGTGAACACACTTGCTGATTGGTTGAAGACGTGTTGGTCAACATTCAATTTTCAGGCTTGGCTTGCGGTAATACTAGTAGGCCCGCACAAAACTTAAAATTACGCTGCTATTCAAAAAAAACGCGTACCTCAGCAAGGCAAGCGGTGATAATTGTGTCTCATCGAGTGATTATTAATTCAGCTCGGATAGCAGGATAAGATGGCAGGAACAGTCTGGACCACACCTGAGCAAAAGGACTTCCTAGAGACGTACTACAGTGGGTTTCTGTTAGCGCAGCTACAGGCCAAGGTTTCCCAGTACTGGGATCCAATATACCTTGAATGGTTCAAAAGATGGCCTGAAGAGGATGTAGTGTTTAAAAATACTCCTGCCAGCGATCCCCGTACAGATGAGGAGAATAAAGTTCTGGGGACAGCACTTCAGAAGCGGAGACAGGTAAGCACTGCCCTCATGATGCCCTCATCGATGATGTACATACTGATATGCTCAAAACAGCAAATAAGAACCTGGTTCAATTATAGGTCCCAACGAAGTGGCCGTTCAGCTGTGAACTCGATGACTAAAGTCATCCAGAAAACGTTAACCAACAAAGCCAAAGGAACTCGGGTTCATACCCCTGCCGAGATCTTTTCGACCATTGCCTATAAGGAGGAAGTACAAGAGCGGGTTCAAGACGCCATTAAGTCCGGCGAGCTCGTGACTAAACAGGAAAAGTTGTCTGCTGTTCGAAAACTTACACGCGAAGCATACAAAGCCGCACCGCCAGAAGTCCAAGCTTTGTGTGAGGAGAAGGTCCGAGAAGAGCACAAAGCGAAAGTCGCCTTAAATGTGCAAAATGAAAAATCCGCACCTACCAATAAACAGTATGCAACGTAAGTTTCGGCTTTTGCCCGTAAAACCAATTTCCCATTGCTTATACATTATTACCAGGGCTCTCCAGGAGTGTACTGCTCCCATTGCGCAGTTCTTGCAAGTCATCAAGGACATGACAGGGTGGGAATGGACTGTCATTGGTGCTGGGCCTGACCCTCATCTTGGTGGCCAGCTAAATGCAATGAGGTGCGTCTCATATTCGCTCGCTCATTTTCAGAACGCTCAAGACTTCTTAGTTACCATACAGGAGTGAACAAAGACGGACTCAATTGGAAGCAAGCTACCCCGAAATTCGTCGAGAAGCATCTCAATCCATACGTGGAATTCGTTGGAACACTGTTTCGTGAGTAACGTTTCCCATTGGTGGTCGGTCACGCATACTCATTGGATTCAATAGCCGAACATATCAGAAAGTCTCGTGCCATTGACGTCGTCGCCCCACTCGCAAACAGTCTATCACCCACGACTTCACTCGCAAACGGTCTACCACCCACGACTTCATCTCCCTCGGGTGAAGGATCTGGGTCACTGCAGGGTGCCTCACCAACTGTGACTCCAGCATCACATGGAACTGCCCTGCATGCCCCCCTTACACTCTCGGACACCCTGCGAGGTGTCGACTCATCTCAGATGCAGGGACTTCTGCCTTTCAACAACCCCCTACGAAGCGCTGGCCATGCCTTTGACGGTTCCCGTCTTACCTTTGGTAACCTAAGCGCCGGCCTTACCTTTGACAACGAAATGTCCACTGACTTCGGCACCGACGTCTCCATGTCCCTTAATCCATATGACACCAGTTTCACCAGCACACCAGCATCTAACTACGATTTCATTTTACCTGCCCGCTCCTTGTCATCCAGCGCAAATACGCCGGCGTCCACTATGGGAGACGCAAGCGCCGGCCTTACCTTTCCCACTGACTTTAGCACCGACGTCTCCATGTCCCTTGATCCCTATGACGCCAGTGTAACCAGCACCCCGGCATCTAACTTTGATTTTATTTTACCTGCCCACTCCTTATCATCTGGCGCAACCACGCCAGTGTCCACTATGGGAGACTCATTGCCAGATCTCACCTTATCATCCAGTCCAATGCCATCATCCAGTCCAATGCCGGAAACTCCCATTACATCATGGAGGAAACAGATGTACAGTACATCTGCCTTCGTGACACCCCCTCGCCTTCGCTTCCGCACTACATCCGCTATTGCTACCCCATCACCGTCTTGTCCCCCCTTCCCGGCATCAACGGAAGTTGAAGAGTATGACTTCAGTTCTTCTACACACCCACCTGTTCCTCCAGTGGTTCCAGCCGCTGGAGCAGCTCCGGTTTTGGCACCACCAATAGTATCCTCTGCTAGTGGTTCCGGCAGTGCTGGGGACTTGGATTCTGCTCTCGCACCCTCCACTGTTGGGGTTGCCCAGGTTTCAGAACAGCCGGCGCTCCTCCCTTCTGATGTTGGTAACGCATCGGGCTCCGCTGGCAGGCAAACGGTATCGCACAAAAACCGTGCACTGGGACGTGGCCGTCATGTTGTGCGAGCCGATGACGCAGTTGTTCCCGCCGTTAGGAAGACGAAGCGCATGCGCCAGCAGACGACACGTTTGGCACAGGCTGATAGCATAGGCAACCATTCTCAAAAGAGGTTCGTGATTTTGGGTGTCTTATTATTTACAAGCGCGAACACTAACTCAATTTCTAGGAAGAGAAAGGCTATGTGATACTACGCTACGTTTTGTGTTCCGTCGATAATACTGAGTTGTCAAGTGATGTTTACATGTCTTGTTTGTTGACATATTGAGAATATGAGCATATTTCTTGTTGAGACTTCGCGATTTGTGAGATGAAAGGCCGATTTTCAAGGCAGACAAGACATTAGCATAAATTTTTGCATAATCAGGCACCAGAGCAACCAGTCTTATTTTCAGGGCAGACAGGACACAGCGCGAAATTTTGCATATCCAGGCACAAGAGCAGCCAGTCTTAACACCTAGGCAATACCGATACCTAGATATGAATTGAAATTCCGCTGATGCGGCAGAGATCGACAAGGACTAGGCCGTCAAAGGTACAGAACGTAAAATCTCGATCTCCTGCCAATTCGGGATGCGGGGAACCAGGGGATATATGGCGTGTCCTGCCGAGGGTGTGCAAGAAGGGTGATGGGCTGAATTAGGCTAGGAACTGCACAAAGTGGGTACCCGAATTGAGAAATGGTGCGGCGGATCATTACTGGCAGCGTTATGCATAGTGGGAATCCATTATGCATAAGGGCTCACCCATCAAGGACTAGAGACCACCATGCATAACCATACCATTTCTTACCAGACATGGTTATGCATAATTTGGACAGTATAGCCTGAGTCCCTCGAGTGAGGTCACGGTATACTTGCTAATCACCACCAGAAAACCCGGGTCATTCATGTTCATCTTACAGCCGATGCAGTGTGTATCATGATGCTCGTGGACGGGACGGCGAACGGAGAGCAAAATTCTCTATCTATGTCCCAACGGATGGGAACATGCCAATGGCTTACATACTACACGGGTGCTTCATCATATCTTGAGGCATTGGGTTTAAGGAGGGCTTAGTATTCCTCATCTCCTGTGGATGCTAATATTAATCAGAGTGCAGGAATATCCTGAGTAAGGTGACAGCTGCAGCTTAACAAGCAGAAGGGGACACCACCTTCAACCCTACGGGCCCACTCGGGCCCGTTGTACAATATAATGATGACAAGATAGACGCCATCGGCACACTTTCTACTTCCCCCCTTTGGCTTCCCAAGCTGACTTTGGTATTTGGTATGGGTCCTTTGATTCGAGTGACGCTTGCTTATTGACGCAGTTGGACTTAGCTAGGGAAGATAACTTAATTTTGCATTTTATCATGCCTCGGACCTCGCGGGTGACAAGACAGTTTCGTTTTCATGCTTTCGATGACTTTGCTTCCGGTATCTTGCTTACTACGATCTTGCTCGCTGAGCTTCTTAAGCACTTCTTTTGTTCATTGTCGCCCCTTTTTGTTTTCATTTCTCCCCTAGTACGGTAGCTTGGCATATCTGACAAAGCGGTTATGAGTCTGAATCTTTCGAGTGATGACTGAGAACTGGCCTTGATCATCGCGAGAGTTCTGATAGTCATTGCGCAGGGAACTCGCTTAGCTAACTTGAGGTTGTTCCCGCCAGTCGTCACGATTGCGGGGGTTCAAGCTTTCAAGTGTTTCCTCTTAGTTCGAAAATTTTACTTCTTCCTCCCCGGGAAGTGTACTGTGGAAACTTTAAATGACCCAAATTGTAAATAGATTTCATTGGAAGTGATACAGCTGTGAGTACCTATGTATACAGTAGTGCAACACCATACTTCGGAACATCAAATAAATACCATAACGAAACTCTGGACAAAAATTGCGTGTTCAGTCAATGTTCCTACACACTATCACTTGTCGATATGTGTACTTGCTCTTGAAAATGAAGTGTAGCCATGCCAGTTCCTGCGTCGGAGACTCGGAGTTGGTCACGGTCTCGGCATAATATTCCCGAATGTTAAGGATGAGGCGTTGTAATACCCTCTTTATAATTCGAGCCGAGGGCAGCATTCTCTGTACTGGATGTTAACAGCGATACTGTCGGTGAGGAAAATAAAGATACATCACCAATACTTGAGACAGCCATATCAACTCGGACGATCCGCGTGTCACTTTGTTTATCACGACCGTGTCAAGGGCATGTGCATGAAATTGTACACATAACACGTGTGGTTTTTATTGATATCAAAATTCGCAGCAGCACTCAGTTGCGCCAGACTGCCAGCAGGGCCAGCGCATGACGAGAGATTAGTAGGTGTTGTTTTGGTCTATTGTCTGAAGGCTTCCAGGAATTTCCTTATTCGGAAGCTTCTTTTGCACTTTGTAAGCTTAGCAAGTCAGACTTATCGAAGGAAGATGAGTCTGTAGAATCTATCATAGATTAGTAGTCAGTCTGCCGAAATGAAATGCAACGAAACCCGACTGCAAGGTTCTCAGTGCCGTGGTACCATGTACGAGCGTGTAATCCGGGTGACGCTTGCCGGAGTAATCCTAGCAACAAAAATCACATCATCAAGAGTCTGTGCCCAGTGGTCTGTAAGCACCGCGATCTGCCAATGAGAGCGTGGCGGTTCCGATAAGTTCTCACGATTGCGATGCGATGGGTATTGGGAGCAAAACTGACGTATATAAGGTGGCGTCATATGTGAAAGATCAATCGGAAGGCCTAACCCATCATCATATTGTTATCATGAGCGGAAGACCAGCTTCAGGTATGTCCATCAGAACTTTATCTTATCCCGCGTTGCACTCACCCACGATCCTGCAATCAGAGTACAGTGCCTGGAAGAAGCTCCAGCAGACGTATGATGCCGAACACGCCAGGCTCATCCTGAAGGACCTTTTCGCTCAGGACCCCAACCGTTTCTCAAAATTCTCCGACGAGTATGTTGACCAAACCGACAAGAACACGACGTTCTTGCTCGATTACTCTAAACACCTCATTACCAAACCCATCTTAGATACGCTCCTATCCCTTGCTCGCGAGGCAGAGCTTGAGACCTACCGTGACAAAATGTTTGCTGGCGAGCACATCAACACATCAGAAGATCGCGCAGTCCTTCATGTTGCTCTTCGCAACTTTGACGATTTCAAGATCCAGGAGGCTGGTGTTGATGAAGTCGCTAGCGTACTTGAGCACATGAAGGAGTTCTCCGAAGCAATCCGGAGTGGCTCATGGAAGGGCTACACTGGAAAGACAATCAACACGATCGTCAACATCGGTATTGGTGGTTCTGATCTCGGACCAGTTATGGTCACCGAGGCACTCCAGCCTTACGCGAAACGTGACTTAACCGCCCTCTTCGTCTCTAACATCGACGGAACCCACCTCGCCGAGACTCTCAGACTCTGCGATCCCGAGCGCACCCTCTTCATCATCGCCTCCAAAACCTTTACCACCCAAGAGACTATCACCAATGCCGAATCCGCTCGCGATTGGTTCTTGGCGACAGCCAAGGACAAGGCACACGTTGCAAAGCACTTCGTCGCCCTCAGCACAAACACACAGGCTGTCACTGCGTTTGGCATTGACAAGGCAAACATGTTCGCCTTCTGGGACTGGGTTGGTGGGCGCTACAGCTTGTGGAGTGCCATAGGCTTGTCCATCGCCATTTATATTGGCTATGATAACTTCGAGCAACTCCTCAAGGGTGCTCACGGCATGGACAAGCATTTCAAGGAGACTCCCCTCGAGAAAAACCTTCCCGTGCTCATGGCCGTTATCGGCATTTGGTATAACGACTTCTATGGTGCCCAGACTCACGCACTCCTGCCGTACGACCAGTACCTCCACAAGTTCGCAGATTACTTCCAGCAAGGAGACATGGAGTCTAATGGAAAGTTCGTTACCAAGGGCGGTCAACGTGTCAACTACCAGACCGGAGTAGGTGCAATAGACCCATTTGCACGGCAGAAACTGACGTGATCTCGCACGCAGCCCATCATCTGGGGTGCTGCAGGTACTAACGGACAACATTCATTCTATCAGCTAGTGCACCAGGGCACGAAACTTATCCCCGCAGATTTCATTGCCCCTGCCACAAGTCACAACCCCATCGCGAATTCCAAGCATCATCGTATTTTACTCTCCAACTATTTCGCCCAGCCGGAAGCGCTTGCCTTTGGTAAGACAGAGGAGGAGGTGCGCAAGGAAGTTGGCAGCGGTGCAAGCGAGGCGCTCGTGAAGAGCAAGGTGTTTGAGGGAAACCGGCCTAGCAACAGCATTTTGTTCCCGCTGATGACTCCCAGAACCCTCGGTGCGCTCATCGCGCTGTATGAGCACAAGATCTTCACCCAGGGTGTCATCTGGGGTATTAACTCATTCGGTAGGAATGCGTGCAGTTGACAGTTTCTCGTTCGCTGAATGGGTTTTGTAGATCAAATGGGTGTCGAGCTTGGAAAGGTCCTTGCGAAGAATATTTTGTCGCAGCTGGGCCACCCGTCCGATGTGACTGGCCACGACAGTTCGGTGCGTTTATCTTTTTTACTAGGATTCACTGTTTTGCTGAGACAAAATCGGTCTGCAGACTACTGGTCTTATTCACTACTACCAAAAGCACCGAAAAGAATAAATCGTGGTGCTGAGGCTGTAACCTATAGCATAGATTGGAAAATAGTACAGGAATTCCCGCTACGGCAGTAGTAGTACCAGTCTATTCGGAAAGTCTTGACTCACGTGTTCGTAATGGTTCAAAAATAGTAAAAATGTTGAAAATTCATGTAAATCACTTTCGAGTTTTGTATGCCTCTGATCATGAACGGCTTCAAAAACATCATATCGCACAGGTACCTCACTCAGACTCGCCATGGTCTACCAGAGGATCAGTCGTGATCGGAAAGAACGAGCCCTGTACCTGCTTTTGGAGGAAGGATGGGTCATTGAGCGCATTGCTGTTGTCGTCCCCCCTCCGACATCAGGAAAACCACGGATTGATTACCACGACTTAATAGCGACTTATGATAGATTTAAGAGAAAAATTAAGAGTGAAGCGGGAAAAGTCACAAAAAGGCCACTCATCCTCTGATTTCGACTTAAATTTGCCACCTATTACTGCCACCTTTCCAATATAGTAAGCCGGTACCTAAGACGTTTGCTCACCCATAGATTAAGCTAAAAAGCATTATTTGTGAGGACCAGTGGTCCAGACCAGCAAATTAATCGTGGTTTAACTTGTTTGGCCTAGTTGAATCAATTCGCGACGCCGGTCAAAGAACCTTCGTGACT